>RJWJ010017529.1:0-32831 GCA_004363605.1 Indri indri
ATAATATTAGTAATCGTTCTCTCTCTCTCTCTCTCTCTCTCTTGCTGTATCTTCTCTTTGCTTTCCTCTGCATTGGCAAAGGACAGCCTATCAGGAAAGGCTCTCCCGTGTTGGGGGATTCAGGGCCACAGGGTCATAGGCTTATATCTTCTTGGTTTGGCAACTCCAGCAGAGAATTTCTTTCCAGGGGTTCCAGCACGTGCCCCAAGTCTGGCTCTGGTTGGCCTGATTTGGGTCCCATGTTAACCACGTATGGAACCAGCTACTATGACTCTGACTACTCATTCACTATCTACCGACCTTCGGGGGTGGAGAGTGGGGTCCATCTCCCACTAGAACTTTAGGGATTGAGTCAGGGACAGAGTCAGGAACAGTGCTTCCCCAAAGAAACATTGAGGAGCTCTTACCAGAGGAAGGGAGGATTAATTTTAGTCCAGCATGAAAACTGATGTCTATTTAAGCTTCATGAGTCATAAACATCAAAATCGAAAGAAAGAGCCTTGGCCACGGGGAGGAGGAAAAGGTATGGCTTGCGTCTCATGCCTTTCCTGGCTGAAAGACCGTGGGTGAGTCTCTCGCCTGCTCTGGACCTCGCTTTCCTCATTTCTAGCACAGTAGGGTTGGGAAAATCTGTAAGCAGCTCCAGGGCCAACTGGGAGGGAAGGAGGGTGCCAGGCTCTGCCTGCTCTGACCCTGGCAGATGCATCCTAAAGTAGCTCTGGTGTTACACTTGGGGCCTCTGACCATGCTCAGTTCCAACATGCACCAGGCCAAGCTGGTCCCCTACTCCCCCCACTCTGTTTCCTCCTTTCCCACGTCAGATGCATCTTGGGGCAAGGACTCCCCCGTGCCCCCCAAACACACACATCAGGGCCGTGTTCCTACTAGGGGCCACCCTCAAGTTGCTCTCTGCTCTGAGTGGCATTATTCCCAGCAGAGTTCCAGAGTTTCTGGAGCCCGATTCCCCAGGGCTGCTGGCCCCTCTGCACCCCAGCCTGCCTTTCCTGGGTGGGGCTGCTTTGCTTGAAGGGCCTACTTGGTCTCCTGCATCCTTCTCCAGCCTCTCCCAGCCTCAGCTCTGAACGCCCACAGGCTTGCTGTCGTGCCAAGCCTGACACGCCTGCAGAGTCTAGCACGGCACCAGGCAGGGCCCTGGCACGAAAGAGGAGGAGTCCTGTTGCTCGCTCACCCAAGGCCAGGAGGAGGCCTCCCGGGGAATCCTTGGGCTACCCCCTTGCCCTCCTGCTCTGTCTGCACCCAGGTTCTAGAGCAACCTGAAGCCACCCTATTCTATCCATATCATTCTGGGGTGGGATTGGGAAAAGTGATACCTGATTTTCCTCATATACATTCAGAACAATATTTCTAAGTACCATTACCTTAAGCTATAAAGTGAAATATGTATCACTGCAGTACGTTCTAGTTCAGTTCAAAGTTCAGGATGGGACTTAGGCACATGTTTTAATGAGATTCAAATTTTTTTCATACTTTCAATAAACACAAATTGAGGCCCTTCTGTGCTATACCAGACTTGAGTCAGTGGCTGAGACAGGAGCCTTGCTCTCCAGGTGCTCACAGGGGCCAGGTGTGGAAATTCATCACGGAAACAGTGTGGCTGTGCTGTCCTGGAAGCAGGGACAAGGTCTGGGAGGTTCTTTTTCTTTGAAGCATCTGGGAGCCCTTCCCAGAGAAGAGGATACCTGAGCTGGTGGGAGTTTCTGGAGTCCCTCCAGGGCAAACACATGGAATGTCCTGGAACTGTGAGCCATTCGGAAAAGCTGGAGTGCTGGGCTCAGGCAGGAACCGGTGAAAGGCGCACAGGAAATGGGCAGCAGGGAAGTCACGAAGGGCCCCGATGTGATGATGAGACACACGTCTGGACGCTAGTGAGGACACACATCAATGGGCACCTTGTTAAAATGCAGCTTGTGTTCACAGGTCTGGGGCGGCCTGAGATTCTGCAGGACTAACAAGCTCTCGGGAGATGCCAAGGACCACACTCTGAGTGGCAAGGGTGAAGTCAATTAGGCATCACTGGGAATGTTCCGTAAAAGAATGATTATAACTCCTTGGTTTTGTGTACCTGGAAATTCTAAAAAGTGTACATGTATGGTCTCATTTAATTCACACACTATCCCTGTGAAATATGATTCATATAGTCCATAATTTTTATATGCAGATCCTGTAGGAAGTTAAACAACCAGAGTTTTATATTTGGAAAGGGCCTCAGAAATCCAAGACTATCCCTCATTTTACAGGTGAGGAAACTTATCGGTCATCTTTGAGGTCATTCCAGGTCTGAAAACCAAGTTTCTGTGGTTTTAATGTGTTGCTCATGGTTACACAGGTTCTTAAAGACAAAGGTTGGATGAAAATCTTCAGTTTGTTCTGGGAAAGGTCCCAGGCTTGCCTCCCTCTCTGGACTAAGCTCAGGGAGAGGGCGTGGGAGTGTATCTCTGGAAGACAGCATTACAAACATGCAGACATGGCGTGGGAGCGATGGACCTGGAATTGAACATCCTTGATAGGGAAATCCCAGTTTTCGGTCTGTCTTCCACTCCTTGTCTTTGCGACCTGAACCATGTTGGTTCAGTGTAGTGCATCTCATCATTTTTATCAGTAACAACAGGGATGACAGCTCCTACCACATCTACCTCACTGCATGGTTGAGAGAATCAAATCGGCAGGTCATCCCAAACGTATGGTGCACCTGCCATGTGCCAGGTGCTGTGCCAGCCACTGCAGACAAAGAACGGGACGGATCCTGCCCAAACCCAGGGAGCTCCCGCGGCTGAGAAGACTGACATCGGAGACACAAGTTCCAGCTAAACACATCCAAGTGCACAGAGCGTAGCCGAGTACGGGGCAATGGGGGCCTACGATGGGGAGGCCCAACCAGGAGGTCCCAGATGGGTTTCTGGAGGAGGGGTCTTTCAGCAGTGACCTGAAAAGTGAGTAAGAGTGAACAAGCTGAGGAGAGGAGAGACTGGCTGTGTAAGAGCCCCGAGGCAGGAGGGAGTGGGCGGGCTCCAGGGACCAAGGAAAGGTTGGGTGTCAGGAGCGAGGGTGGTCCGAGGAGAGACTGGCGGAGGAAGCTGGGTCAGATCTTGTAGAACTTAGGATTCGGGACCTTCTTCCAAGGTTAATGATAAGCCATTGCAAGTTTTAAGCAAGGTGGGGCCATGAGCTGATTTGTGATTTGACACGATGATGCTGGCCTGTGTGGAGAGTGACTTGAGCAGAGCAATTGAGGCTTCTGCCCAGTCCCGGCACAAGACCGTGGCGGCTGCACTGAGGGCGGTGGTAGGGGATGGTGAGACAGGGACAGATTTGGGAGGCAAAAGCGACAGGCTTAGGGATGGATTGGATGTGGGAGTGAGGGAAGGGGAAGCAGAACAGGAGGACTTGCAGGTTTCCAGCTAGAAAACCTCATCGTGTGGTGACAGGAGCTGTTATAATTGGGGGCAGTGCAGAGAGAGCAGCTCTGGCTGGGCGGCTGGTCATTAATTCAGTTCGAACGTGTCCCATTACAGGCGTACACGAGCTTTCCAAGCCATGATGTTGAGTAGGCAGGCGGCTGCAGGGGTCTGGATGTGGATGTCTACTGAGGCTGGTGATGTTGATTTGGGAATCGTATATCCCTAGAGATGGTATTTCAAGCCACCGTGACGGGGGGAGGCGCCCAGGGAGAGGGAGTGAGAAGAGAAGTAGACGGCTGAGGACAGCGCCCAGAGGTGCTCTGCCATTTGGTGATCAGCTGGTGATATAATAGATGAGGAATCACTTTAAAAATTAAAGCAGGATGTTATTATTGTTGCACTGTACCATACTTACTATGTATAATAATGTGCATCTCTGACATTTACTGCCGCACTTGGATGGGAAAGATTATATTTAATGTTCCCAAACCTGCAAGACTGTTTTCTCCAAGTTCTTTTTGCCCCTATTAAAAGAAAAATCCACCAGGAGGGATTTATTTTTATCGTGTCATGCAACAGTAATTTCATTTTCAAATCATCAGCAGGAAGGCATCCTCATCTGATCGTTCTCGATACAAAACCCTATCTTAGAAGCCTGATACCATCTCAACATTCCTGAGAGCTTTACTGAGTTCAGTTGAGACCCTCAGCTCTAAATCAAGCACAGTATGAGCCTGGCTCCTGCGTGCACCTCTTGTAGTATCTCTCCCATCAGCTGATTTTATTTTTTTGCCTCCAGTCCCCGCATTTGGCTGTAGATTGTTCCAAGAATTTCATTGCTAACTTACATGAGATGAACAGATAATAGGAAGCTGAACTCATTTTCTAATTTATTTTGGAATGGCATTCTAGATTGCATATCTGGGGAGGGGCAGAGTCACCCTATGATGGGGGAGAACTATCTTCAGCTCAGAATTTAAATGAATTTTCATAGGAAAATATCCTTCCCTGTAACTGTTCCTGTGCATGGCAGCAGGGGTGGGGTGGAGGTTCTTCTCATAATATAAATCCAATCAAAAGCAGACATTCTGCAGCAGTCTGGCCTGCCAGGCTCCTATTCAAAGCTAGTTTGCTTCTATGAATTCCATCAAGCTTCTCTCTTAGTAACAGAAAAGTTTGTTGTGTTCACCTTAAATGTAAAAAGGCCCTTTCAAGATGATACCTTTCCTTGTCAGAGAGACACATCAGAGTGGATCTTTAGTTCTTGACAGCTGAGATTCTGTTCCTCATTGTGGCATCCACAGGATGAAATTTATTTCCGAACTTGTGGCCATTTGAATTGAACTACCTCAATTTGCATTCGAGACTCAGGAAGCATTTGATCTTTGATCCCCTGAGGTGCTCCCAACCCAGGCGGCCAGCTGGGGCAGGGTCTTTAAGGGCACAGACTTAGACCAGGCTCTCTGGGTCACACTCTAGCCCTGCTGCTTGCCAGCTGTGAGTTTTGGCAGGTCGCTTAACCCATCCATAGCTCAGGTTTCGTGTTAGTATAATAGCGATGGGATTAAGTAGTAGCTATCTTGTGGGGCTTCCCATAAGGTTTAAATAAGCAAGTGTAAGCTAAGTACTTAGAAGAATGTCTGTATTAATTTGGCCGTGTAGCACCTCATCACAGGGCAGCTGATTGGACTGTGCACTAAGCAGGACGAGCCGTCATTCATCACCGCTACTCAGTGCTTGGTGTGCGTTCATCTCCTTTAGCGTTTCTTACAATAACAAGGTGGATACTATTATTTTTATCCATTTCACAGAGATGTAAGTCTGTGGTCACAAAGCTAGTAAGTAGTGGGGCTCAGATTCAAACCCAAGTCTGTCTGCCTCCAAATCCCAGTCCTTACTCCTCCCACTGTGCAGCTGGAAGGAAGGATGGGGGAAGGAAGCAGGGAGAAATGTCATGTGGTATGGAGGCCTTCTTGGCCAATTAACCAGATGACCACACAGTTACAGAGCTCTCCTGCCCTTGGCATTTCCCCTGGAGAGGAATCGTGTGGGGACAGGGAGTTGGGAAGGGCTCAGGGCTCCAGTCTTCCTGGGATTTGGAATTTTCTCTTCTTGCAAACCTACCTTTGATCAATTTCCTCCTTTATCATATCCTCTACTTTTTGTCCACTCCTTGACCTTTACATCCAAAATACCCGTGTGTGTGTGTGTGTGTGTGTGTGTGTGTGTGCGTGCATGCGTGTGTGTGTGTGTGTGCGTGCGTGTGTGTATGTGTGTTGAGGGAGTCAAGGCCTTAGGGCAGAGAGTGGTGTGAGCTCCGTTTCCAGGTAGTGGAAAAGAATTTGGGCTGTTAATCAGGAGACCTAAGTTCTGGTGCTCTCTCTGCTACTGATTAGAAAGATAACCTTGGGAAAGTCCTTGAGTCTTTCTGGGCCTTATTTGTGAATTTGGGATTGCAATGTGTCTGACATCCTGTGGTTCTAGTCAGGCTTCTTCTAGATCTCTGAAGTCTGGGAGCTATCTTGGTGACAATGATGATGGTGGTAAGGAGGTGGTGGTGGTGGTGACAGTGGTGATGAAGATGGTGATGACGATGGAAGTGGTAGTAATGAGGTGGTAACGATGGTGGTGGAGATGGAGGTGGACGCCATGGTGACTGTTGTAGAGATAGAGGCAGAGGTCATGGTGGAGCTGATGATAGAGGTGGTAGTGGCAGAGGTGTTGGTGGTAGAGGTGGAGGTGATGATGATGGTGGAGGTGGTGACAGTGGTGCTGGTGGCAGAGGTGGAGGTCAGGGTGATGGTGGCAGTGGTGCTCTCCTAGGCGCGTTCTCGTCATTTCTCTGTAAGTTCCCCTCTTTGGCAGCAGAGCCCAGCTCTGTACTCTGGGGCTTGGCCTTTAGCTTCTCTGACAAAGACTTGTAGCATCTTCAAGAGGGACTGAAATTTAAAGGGACCCTGAGGCGAATTACTTTGGGACAAGTGAATGTCCTCCAATATGTTGGTGGTAAATGCGGTTTTCTGTGCCCCATTTCACACATTGACCTGCGTATGTACTCTGTGCCCCATGGGGCCATCTTGGAGAGAAGCAGGAAAAGAAATGAGTTTTCAGTGTGGAGAGCTCAGGGTTGGTCAGTAGCAGTGGGGGCTTGTGGCTAGAGCTGCCGGCCCCTGAAGGCAGTTGGCAGAATCCAAGAGTCCTTCCCCCTGTGTAGTCCTCCTTCTCGGGCAGGGGGTTCTGCTCTTGCTTGGAAGAGAAGGGTGATCCCTTCTCTCAATTCCTACTCTCTCCTTCTCTTCCCCTTAGAATGGAGGTGGAAACAAACCAGGCACTAGGCCCCAAGTCAGGGGGCTAACACTGACCTTTCTGGATAGGGAGGCTGGCTTCAAATTGATATACATTTGATGAATGCACGTTAAATGCCTCGTACCCCAGTCCCTTAGCTGGAACCTCTCCTCCCCTCCTTACCTCCTTTCCTCATTCCAACATTTATTGAGCAGCCACTATGTAAAGGCTTTCTGTTGTACACTGAGGATATAGCAGTGAAGACAGAGCCTCTTGTCCTCATTGAGTTTATGATCCAGTTTACGCTGTAGTGTTATGATGATGGGGATAGGAATAAAAGGTCTTGGTGAACTCATAGGAGGAAACTCGATTTAGACTTGCGGAGTCAAGGAAGGCTTCCTGGAGGCAGGGACACTTAAGCAGAAACTTGTGAACAAAGGTCTAGACTAAGCATGGGTAGTTGGAGTGAGAGAAAGAGGGGAAAGAAAGAAAGAAGGAGGAAGACCAGAAGATGAGGAAAGCATGGTCCAGGCAAGGCATCAGCAGGTGCAGAGGCCTGGGGACCAAAGGGAAGAGGTGGGGGAAGGGACCAACAGGTCATAGGGACAGGGCCATACAAGCCAGTGGGAATGTGTGACACCCCATGCTATGGGCCGAATTGTGCTCCCCCGCAAATCATATGCTGAAGCCCTAACTCCAAATGTGACTGTGGAGATGGGGCTTTTAGGAGGCAATTAATGTCAGATGAGGTCATAAGTGTAGGACACTGGTCCAATAGTATTGATGATCTCATAAGAAGAGAAAAAGATTCCCCTCGACCTCCCTGTCCTCTGCCCCTGCTGTGTGTACGAGCAGAAAGAGAAGGTAGCCGTCCCCAAGCCAGGAAGAGGGCCCTCACCAGGCACTGAATGGGCTGGCACCTGATCTTGCACTTCCGAGCCTCCGGAGCTGTGAGAGATAAATTTACTGTTTGCGCCACTCAGTCTGTTATGGCAGTCTGTGCTGACTAATACACCCCGTATCTAGACAAGGTTGGCAGAAACCACTCTCTTGCCTTTAATGCTTGTTCCTAATTCTATTGCAGTGACAGGAAGTGGTAGCTGGTGTCTAGCTTTACTTTTGGGAAATATAGGTTGACAAGTCCTCCCAGCTCATAGCCTTTGAGAGGTGGATTGGACTCTCTCTTCCTGGCCAGCACACGGTAAGCGAGACGCCCCCCCCTCCCCGCCCCGCCACCAGGAGGAAGCTGTTAGTTCTGCTCTCCCGTGTGCAGCTTCCCCAGCCTGGATGGAAGGCCAGCCGGCTTGTCATAGTGCTGGGTGCTGGTCCTCTCCGGCTGCCAGGCAGGACCTTGGAAAGGAGAGAGGGAGGGAGCAGGGTCTGCAGGCACGTTTGCTTGTCTCCACACTCCTGAAATGCCCGTGCAGCGCGGGCTTGGCTGGCTTCATCCCAGGGCTGCTTGATTTCATTGGGCTCTAAAGGGAGCTCTTGGCCTGTGCAAACACCACCAGACTGGGAGGGCCTACGTTTGGACTCATGGGCTGTGTGACTCTGGGCACCTCATTCCACTTCTCTGGGGAATCTGCTAGTTCACTAGTGGACTATACTGTGGTCTTTTCAGGAAGCTAATTTCTATTAAGAGTCAGACTTTGAGCCATTTATCAGCGTTTGTAGGTGGAGTGGCTAGTGCCCGGCTGCTATGAGTGGACCCACTGTCAGGGATGCCCCAGCCATGAGCTTGTCTATCACAGGGTCCGCAGCCTCCCTGGTGGGCTTGGAGGGGTTTGTGCCCCTCGGTACCACCACCCGCTCCTCTGCTGTGAGCTCCTGGGAAGAAGCCTTTGGCTCCACCTGTCAGGCTGGGAGATAGCTAGAGCCTTTTGTAGCTACACCACACTTGAGGACTTTCCTATCCGTGGATTTACAGCAGACTGTTTGCATAGAAAGCACATGGCTATATACAGCTGAGATCCACATAGAAAAATATTTATTTAGCAGATTTATCATGCATCATAAAGGAACTAAACCACAATGATGACCCTAAATGCCATTTACTCTGAGTGCAAGTGGCTGCCCTACAGCTCCCACACAGGAAGGTTTATTTTAGAAATACATGTTTGTTATTGTAGCGATTTATAGTTTTTCTTCTTGTACTGAAGCTTGTAGAGCAGAATGAGATGGATGTAATGCTTAGCAAACTGCAGCCCATCTGGATCTGGTTTCTACATCACATGGCAGAGGTCTCTGGCCTCAACATGGTGGATGGGGTCGCACTGGGGAGAGAGTTCTTTCCTGGGCTCCATCAAACAGCTGTGGCAGGGATGGGACATTGAACCATCTGTCTTCATGGACAGAAGCAGCCATCTGTGGCGTTTACATCATTTTAAAGCTGTGGCCTGTGCCCTTCTCTGAAAACCAAATCCCAATAGCTCTTCTGTCTTCTCCTAAAGAAAATGTCTCAGTAGGAAAGAGGGCAAGAAGGCAGACTGTTTAAACAAAGGTCACCGAGCAGACTGGTCACTGGAAAAGTGGCTGCAAGGTGTCTGTGCAATTCCTGGCAGGGTCATGGGACCTGGATTTGGCTCTCAGCGGATGCGTTCAGTCAGTCTATGGTCAACGACACCCCATCCAGGTTGCTTCCAAAGCCTCTCCGCCTTCCTTTGACAAACTTAGCAGTGAGTGGTGACCGCCTCCTCCGGCAGCCCCCTGGTAGCTATGGAGGAGTTCACCTGCAGCCGACTCAGTCGCCTTCTCAAGATCATCCAGAAAACAATGGAAGGAGGAGGTGTGTGCCCGGAAGGGCTGTGCATGGTGTGGTTTGTGGTGATGGTGGAACAGGTGGAGGGAGAGAAAGGGGGAAAGCAGAGAGGAAGGAGAGATGCCACTGCTTTCCACGCTGGAGAAACACGCAAAGACAAAGGAGAAATGCAGGTGAAAGGGAAAGGTGGGAAAAATGAGAGGGAAGGGGAAGGTGCAGAGGGCAGAAGGAGGGGAAGGAGCAGAGGAAGGGTGGGAGGCGGGAGCGGGGAGGCTGTGTCCCACAGTGAGGGGCTGGCAGGGCACTCTCAAGCAGAGAAGCCGAGGGAGGGAGTTCCTAGTTACCGTCAGCTACGGTCACTCCTTAAAATGTGCTGCTCCAGAGGCAAGTGAGTGACAGCGATGGGGCCCCTACCAGTGCCCACCGATCTGGGGGCTCTGCCTCAACGGACACTTCCCTCGACTTGCATGTGCAGCAGAGTTGACCGAGGGCTTGTCAACCCCAGATGGCGGCCCTACCCCCGGAGTCTCTGATCCAGTCGGTCTGGGTTGCGGCCTGGAAATCTGCATTGCTAGCAAGTTCCCAGGGGCTGCTGATGCTGCTGTCCCAGAGCCCCCTGCCTTTGAAAACCACTGTCTTTGAAGTTAGAGACTAAACCAAGGTTGGTGCTGATTTGGCCTCCTCGGGTCAGCCAAGGTCAGGGAGTGGGATCAATGGTTCAGCTGGCTTGCAGACGCAGATTGGCAAACACTGACATATAAATTGAGAAAGCGCTAAAATCTTTTATTGGATGTATTTGTCTCTTCCTGGCTCTTCATTCAACTAACCATATGCTTACTTTCCACTGGCAATTGCTATTTAAATGTCAGTTGACAAGCAGATGTTCCTCACCCTACTATATGCAAGTTAATTTATTGTCCACAAAACCTGATGGAGTGTTCTCTCACCACACTGGTTTCCCACTGTCTCCGCCCACCCCTTTGTTGCAGCCACAGGAGGTGGGCTGCCATTGTGTTCCTCCTGCCCCTGCTCCTGCTGTCTTTGCCTGGGCTGCCCTTTTCCAGGGTAACTCTTACTCTCCTTTACTTTTTCTGTCTGAATATTCCTGCCTGTGGGAACGTCCGCCAGCCTTTCTCGTTGCTACCATCATGTTCTGCTCAGACTGCAGTCCTGGCTCTTAGAAAACCAGGCTGTGGCCACTTTATCCTCCTCAGCTTTGTATCATCAGGATCTAGGACAGGGTCTGCAACAGACCCCAGCCAATCAAGAAGTACTTTCCAAGTGAATAAATGAAGTCCAGAGAACTTAAATCAGGGGGGAAAAGGAGGATGGAAGGTGGTGGTGAGATGCCTAACCATGCTCACTGTGGTCAGGGTTAGAGAGAAATTGGAAAACAGGCGCAGGAACAGGTGGGAGGAGGACAGAACAGTTGTAATAATCACAGACATCCTAAATCACCCTCAACACCCCCCCTGCACCCCTAAGGCTGCAATGATTCAATAAAAATGGAACTCTAACACTAGGTGGAAAAGCAACTCTTTGGGATTTATTTAAATCACGCAAGATACCTTTGCTTGGGGAGAAGTAAAAGTTTCCAGATCTTTTCTGCTTAGTACTAGCTAAGTATCCTTTTTTAGTAGGTACTTAAGTAAGATAGATGGATGGATGAATGGATAGACAGAGACAGATTATTAGATGGATAGACAGATGCTAGATAGATGATGGATGGACAGACAGATGATAGGCAGATGAGATAGATGGAGGCCTTGTAGGCTAGGTCACCAGGTCATGATCTGAAGTTATAGTTTGGTTTCTAAACATTCTTCAGCTCCCTCCGGCTGGGACTTTACCTTCCTTTGGGAGGGCACCATGTGCTCCAGAGTTTTGCCAAATGCCTGTTCATGGGGGACCTGGTTCTAAAGCCGAAGACAAGGTGTTGTGCAGACCTGCCTCTCATTGCATCCCACGCTGTGAATGGCTGGCACTAGAGCCTAAAACTGGAAAATCAACCCCCAAACTCAGTGAAAAATAGTAAGAGCCTCACTTGGCAATCTAGGATGGAATCTAGTGTTCTGAGCAGCAGGGCAGGGTAAAGGAATCCTGCCACCCGGACCCTGGAAGATTGTGGGCCAGCCACTTAGCCTCAGTTTCCTCATTTGTAAGACAAGGGAGTTACACAACTAGTGGCAAGGTCTCTTCCTGCTCTCCCACTCTCTGATGACTCTGAGATGAATCCCGGGGAACACACAAATAGTTAACTTTCATTTTAAAGGTTACAGGGAAGAAAACAGCGCGGTGTCAGATATATCAATGCTGCCATGTCCCGGGCTGCAGAACTTAATGCACTTCTGAAGATTAAACCAAGCAGGCTGACTCTGTTGAAATGTCAGGCTTCAGTGCAGGGTGTTGTTAGACATCCGCATTACTTGTTTTCTAAACAACATTACTCTGCCAAGAATGAATCTGTGTCATCATCTAATGGCTCTTGTCATTTTAGTGTGGTGATCAAGGAGGAAAAATGAAAGTACTTTATGTGGAAAAACAGATAAGATATGAAAGTATTTCATAACCCAGAGTGCAAGGCTGTCTGTAGTATAATACAGATCTATCAATAATTCAGTTAAAACAGTTTACCTGCTTTACCTGAGTGGGTTCTGTTCACTGATCTTCATTCAAGTTCACACTGAAGTTATTTAACTGCGGGCTGCACATTACATCACACAGACCAAAGCATTATAGATTTTTTCCAAATGTAATATACAAGTCCAAATTGATTGCAGCCAAACGTAAATTTAGTCAAATCTTTAATATACTCTATTAAGGCATGAATAAGACTTTAAAACTTTGTTTTAGCTACCGAGTAGCTGAGACTGGAGTCAAACCAATTGCAAACAGCCTGAATAGAAAGTTACCTTTGGACATGGTGTTTATTCTCAGCAGTGTAATATCTAAAATAATAAACGTTTTTTCAGATGTAAGCATTACCTGTCATCATAAAATGACTAAATTTACAATGACTAAATTTCAAGAGACTAACCTCTATTATACAGCTCACAGGCACATGCCTCACATTTGTCATTGGCTTTCCCTGTATGCCTAAGCTTCCTTTTCCTAGAACAAAAATATCTTTCAAAACACAGGAAGAAAAGCACCAGCTATTTTTCCCACCTCCAGTTGAGATATGTATATTCCAACAGCCCTGGCAGGTAGTTGGCGCGATATGTATTATTCCAGGATGGGTAGGCAAAATTGAGAGTAAGAAATGCAAAATACACCCTTGTGCTTCAGAATTATTTAGGTTTTAAGTAATGTGGGGTTCCCTTGTATGGAAGGCTTCGTATGATAAGATGGGATAAACCTGTTCTACAGCAGAGCAAGAATGCATACTCGGAAACAGGATCAGGATTCAGCACTGATTGCACTGTGATACGACAGATACGGGCTATACGGCAGATTCCTTGGGGCTCCCTGGCTGTGACATGGTGTGTAGCTGGGGAAGGGCCAGATGGGGAAATGGGAAGAGGAGGAAATAGGGAGGTCTGCTACTTTGGGGAGGGGCTAGGAAGGGTTATTTTAATCAGTGCTGTCCAGTACTGTAGTCACTAGCCACATGTATCTGGTACCAATGAAATGTACTGTAAAAAAGTCACATTGGGTTTTGCAAACTAAGTATGAAAAAAGGAACCATCTCATCAATAATTTTTATATTGATTACATGTTGAAATTACATGTGAAATGATAATATTTGGAGTATATTAGATTAAATAACATTATTAAATCGATCGACTTCATTTGCTATTTTTGCTTTTTGAATGTGGCAACTCGAAATTTTTAAATTACGTATGGCTTACATGATATATTTACAGGGGACAGCACTGCTCTGTATCCATTTTATATGGTAGAATTATGGTTAATGTTTACTTTTTTGTGGTTCCATATTTTTCAAAGTGAAAATATGAGAAATAGCCTATATTGTGTCTTGATGAAAAAATATATATCATGGATTTTGGAATCTGACAAGCATGTATCCTAGCTATAGCACTTGGAAACTAACTTCTTCACTTGTTAAATTAGGATAATAACCATTTGACCTCACCCAAACAGTTATTACCAGGTTATTGTCAGGAGTGAGAAATGCATGGGAAATTAGTAGAGTGCTTAACATAGAAACTGGCATGGGGAAAACTCGATAAATATTCTACGTTACTCTAGGTTATATCCCAAGACCTGCCAGATGCAGATTTTTTTAATCTAGGTCCATTTTTAATTCAGGTCATCGTCTCTCCTGCTCTTCAAGTTTGTATTTGCTATCACATCTACCTACTTTTACATCCAGAAAGCTGAACTTTCCCTTCTTTTCCTTTATCTTTGAGCATCTCTGGTCTGATACCCCCTTTTTTGCTGCTTATTCAGACTGAGCTTCCTCCTATTTAGTTACTTTAGCTCATTTTGATTTTGGAGCAAGAATTTCATCCTGGCTAAAACTACAAACCATGCCACAGTGCTTTATCTGCCCCTGTCCCTGGCCTCCTACCTGGATGCTGGGTCTTGCTTCTTACTGAACCCCGCTTCTTTTGATGGGATGATCAGTTGATCACGCAATTGACACCAGGCAAGTGCGTGCGGAAAGCTAACAGAAGAATAAGGGTCAGTAAACAGGAGATCAAGAGAACAAGGAGCAAAGACAGGACAGAAGAAAAGCAATTTTGTTACTTCTCTCCCCTTGCACCACACACCTGCCTTCTCTTCTCATTGCCTTTGCCTGTTGGCTTTAAAAGCCGTGTGATGTTCGGCTCGTGGTAAGTACAAAGTGCTTCTCATCGCCTTTCTGGATTCTCACCACCTGAAGTACAACCTCCTGCCGTGTAGCATAGCGCACATCTAAAACTGTGCGCTCAATTTTCATATTCTGGGAGGTAAGTTCTCAGATGAAGATGGTTGTACTTGTTCTCTGAAATTCAGTGACAGGGAAGAAGGGGAAAAATGGAAAACTTTGTGAAGATGCGTAGCTTCCCCAGGTGTGGTATGCTGCCTAGCTCCTTCACAACTAATGAGATGGACCTCTCAGTCAGAGTCGCACAAGAAGGGAAGCAAGGAGCTTAAGAATGAATGTGGAACATCACAGGCGGCTGGAAGCACCTACACTCCTCAAAGCAGTGGAAAAAAAAAGGTCCTGAATTCCTATGCAAGTATTTTTTTTAAAAATCAGAAAAACGTTCATTTTTTTTTTGTTGTTCCCATCCAGCAGCTATAACTAGGTGACCCAGAATATACTCTTGACTTAAGGTGGTATTTTTTGTCTTTTCATCAGATCGATATGTTACTTTGCCTATTTTATTTTTAGATTTACTGAGTATTCTCAGGATAGCAAATTCAAAGGAAAGACGTAAGCAAATTGGTTTGCATTTCAAAGCTTGGGCTGAGGTTTGGCAGGAGAAACCCTTGAAAATCAACAAGGGAGATAGTTTCCAAGGCCCTCCTTGCTGACATATGGGGTTTGTAGAAGATTTGTTGTTGGGGTAGCTGAGTTATTTAAGGTACAGAGAACCTGGTCCCTCTACCACCAGGCAAGGGATGCTCAGGCCAGTGTGTGCAGGAAGCCCAACTTGGGATGTGTGAACATGGCTGTTTTCCCTGGAGCATTTATTAATGAAATATTTACCACTGATCATAGGCAGGAAGCAATCATTGCCAACCTTCACTTCCCCGTAGTTTCCTGGAAAATCAGAAGGTTTGCAAATGTGAATGAATTCTCCTTATTATTATCTTATGATTCAAATTAAGGAACAGGAGGAAGCCTTTCTGAGAATATGAATACTGCATTAAGATATCAGCTTTCTACACAGGAACTTACACCCTGATGTCTTGGCTTCTCAAGGAAAGAGAGAGCAAATGCTCTGCAGATTCCCTGATCTTCCTTTTTTCTTCTTTTTTGTTTTTGGTCACTGTAGATAAACTTTTATGATTTCAGTTGTTTGTAGGCTACGTAGCATCTTTTTCTCTGTCAGAACTGCAGAAATGGTGATGATTATATAAGTTGGAATGCACATAGCAGGCATGCAAACAAATGTACATATAGTCAACATTCAATCCACACGGAGGACACCGAAAGGTGTCTCTTCTCTAGGCCCTGCTGACACTGAAGCTCAGTGCTGCAAAGGCAGTGAGCACGTTCCTGGCTGAACCTGAAGTTTTATATTTGCCATTGTTTGGGGGGAATTTTTTTTCCCACGTGATGGTGGAAGAGATGACGTATCTAAAAGTGTGTGAAAAGAAACAGGTGCTGCTGCAGATATGAGCATCATGATTATAGGTGTGCATACCTAGCACAGGTATGTCCAAAAAAACCATTCTCAGTGACAGGCTATTCCTGATATTGCTTCCCCTGAAATCAAATGCAAAATCAGTGTCATTAAATATGCTTCTTTGTTACCAAAGGGACACTACTTTCATTTGTCTTAAGAATATCACTGGGTCTTCTTTGTGCATTTTTTAAAATACAGTTTCATCTAATATGGCTATACTGTATGTATACATCTATTTCTTTAAAACAAAAAGACAAAACCAGATTTATGGGCAACATAAAATGCTTTCCAGATACACAAACATCAATGAAAACTCTTTTTCTTTTTAAATTAACAGACATCAACAGGTATAAATACACTGTCTGAAGCATTTAATGGTCTTTAATACAGCCAACTCTCCCCGGGTTTGAAACAGTGTTCAGTTCTCTTTTGCTAGTGGCAAAAGCAGCTGTCAAACACGACATTGAAAAATTGGTACCATTTCTGGCCAATAAGCACAGAACCGAGGGGCTAAATATTTTATGGTTTTTACTTATTTGTGTACTTTGTTCTCATGCTGCGTTGTTGTGTTTTGTTTCTCTCTCTCTCCCGCTCTCGCCCGCCCAGGGCTGATCGTTGTGACCTTGGCCGTTTGCTGGATGCCCAACCAGATTCGGAGGATCATGGCTGCGGCCAAACCCAAGCACGACTGGACGCAGACCTACTTCCAGGCGTACATGATCCTCCTCCCCTTCTCGGACACGTTCTTCTACCTCAGCTCGGTCATCAACCCGCTGCTGTACAACGTGTCGTCGCAGCAGTTCCGCAGGGTGTTCGCGCAGGTGCTGCGCTGCCGCCTGGCGCTGCCGCACGCCAACCACGAGAGGCGCCTGCGCGCGCTCGCCAGCTCCAGCGCCTCCAGCGGCCCGGGCGCGCGCTCCGCCCGCCGGCCCCTCATCTTCGTCGCCTCCCTGCGCCGGTCCTCCGCGAGGAGAACGGACAAGGTTTTCTTAAGCACGTTTCAGAGCGAGGCCAAACCCGAGTCCGAGCCCCAGCAGTTGGGCCTCGATGCGCCGGATCCCAGCTCGGAGACGAAACCGGCCAACTCTGCCCCAGAGAACGGTTTTCAGGAGCAAGAAGTTTGAATGTGGAGGAAGGAGGCTTTGAGCGGGAACCGGCCCTCCCCGCACTAAAGCAGCATGACCCTCTCACAGCGGTCACAAAAGAAACTGTGCCCCCCGCCAGGGACAGGACGGGAGCTAGAGGCTTTGGGAAAGGCAGGTGCCACCTTAGTGACTTCTAAGGGCTGGTTCTGCCAGCCTGGCCTTGACTCTGGTTACACCACAGGGGGGTGAACTTTCACTCTGTCCCCGTCCTTCAAGTATACACGCTGAAAAGTCAGTCAGACTGAATTTATTCGGAGCTTACAAAAATGCTTTCACGTGGAGCTCTTTCATTATTTGCAAAGGAACAAAAAGAGAACACACACTCCCCTCCCTACCCAGAATAAAAGGACACCCAGAAGAAACTCGGGGAGGTGGGGGAGCAAGGGCCGGAAGAACAATGCAGGAGGGGGTGGCGTCTCCTTCAGCTTCAGCAGTGTGCCAAGAAGAGGGCTAATTGGAGGAGCAGGACGGTGGTGGGGAGCCCCGGCCTGAGGGCCCAGGCAGAGCTGCCCCTTTTCTTGGGCCTTGGCCCGTTGCAAAGAGGGGTGTTGCAGCAGCTGATGCACACTGAGTTCAGTTTTCCTGGGGAGCAGAAGGACTGGTACCCGGCGGAGGCGATGAGACAGGCCGCTGACGATGCACACGACTTGCGGTACATGATCCCTGCAACACAGACCCAAGGGAGCGGGGTTAATGTGCACTGGCCAAAGGACAGCGTCCTTCTGAGCCCAGATCTGAACGACAGCTCTTCCTCACTCCTCCCGCAGCCCAGAGACTTTGTGCGGCCAGGGAGGTGCTTCGGCTTGTTTGAGCTCCCCAAAATACACAAGATATAATACATGGCAAAAGAGGCAGTCACCATTTTACCACTTTTAACAAAATTGTTCCAAAAGCTATTTTAGATGCCAATACCAGTGAATAAAGAGCTGTTAAAATGAAAATCTGTTTTTTTGTTTTTTTTTTTAAGTCAGAGTTCACACTGTGTACAAGACACAGCTTTTTATTTACTTTTTTTTATTTTGGTTCAGACTATCTCGTGCCAGTGAGGACCACAAGTGGTGCTTCTAGATCTTATCTCTGTTACTACTTTATAAGCGACCCCAGGGAGATGGCTCTCAACTGTGTTGATTAAATCCTGGAGTTCTTTGAAGAAAGACAAAATCCCAAAGGGGAATAAATCTGAGCCCTACTGAAGGGGCCCTGATTTTTCCACTGATTTTAGTGTAGGGGCACCAGGCTGACAGTGTGCCCACGACAGCCTGATTCTCAGGAAGGAAGCTCATTCCTCAGGACACGTGGCCATCTGCCAAATCAGGGCCAGCCAGCTAGCCCTCAGTAACACACGCCGTCTGGGCTCAGAAAGGAACTTCCCGAGAAGACTGGAAGGCCTGTCTCAAGGAGCGTATGGGTCCTGTTCAAATTGCAGTATAGTCATCAAATTAGGGCGTCTTGGATAATCATTTGATTTCTTAAAACTGCATGTTGACACAATTCCAATCATAATACTAGCCAAGCTTCATTTAAGGGATTGCCTGCCTGCCAGGCACTGTTCAGATGGCCGTAGTGTGCTAGCTCACTTGCTACCTGCAGCGAGTCTGCAAGGGAGGGCCCCATGACCACCCCACTTACAGATGGGGAGCCTGAGGGCCAGAGAGGTTCAGTAACTTGCCCAAGGTCACACATGCAGGAAATGGAGCTGGGATTTGAACCTAGGATTCTGGCTGTATGTGTCAAGACTATTACTGTATAGAAAAGAGAACACCAAATTAACCACAAAAATGGTGGGGCTCTTTTGTCGGGGGGAGCTTTACTCTGAAGATAGTTTTTCACGTGTGGGTGTGTGGCTATTTTATATCAACAAAATTTTTTTTTTTGTACGGATACCATTTAATGCTTAAGCTGAACTTTGAGGTAAACGGTCTTAGCGTGATTGCTGCCCTGCATGGCCGAGGGATATGGCACTCCTGCCAGCCGCCAGGGCTCCTCACCCATTCCTTCTCTGCAGGTGTGTGGGCAGGTGTGGTGTGGGTTTGGGCTCCCTCCTCTTTGAGAATTGCCACTTTGGGTGTTGTAGAAACAGTAAAAAATCCAACTGCCTAAAACTTCCAAGTGGGAGGCAAAGAAGTACTTTAGATTTACCTTAAAACATGCAATTTTATGTCATTTTTTTCTATAGCCGCATGTTTGTAAAGATTGATTTTCTAACCCTGTTAGAAAATCCTGGAAGGTGAGAGCTCTGGCGAAAGCCCAGGTTCAGAGGACGCCTGTGTGTGTGTGGGAGGCATGTCTGATTTCTCAGGCATATGCTTCCGGGCACTGCCCACTTACACATTCCCACGGTCTCTATGTTTTCTATCCATTTCCCCTTTTAGGAACTCAAGTTTTGCTCACTGTCTTTGTCTTAAATATTAAAAGCACTAACTGTCATTTGCCAGTTCAACTCCAATGAACTTTTTTCCCTTAAGTAAAAATTTAAAAATATCTACCAAATATATTTTTCACCGTAAAACAGTTCGGACAGTCAGTAAGTTGCAAATGCCCCTTGAGTACTCTTGCCAGTCCCAGTACCTCCCCATGTTCCCTCCCAGGCAACTGCTGTCATCAGTGGTGTGCCTCCTTCCAGGGCTTTTTCTATATATTTACATATTTGCCCATGAAGAAATATGTATGTGGATTCGTACACTTTTTTTTTTGAGACAGGGTGTCTTGCTCTGTCACCCGGGCTGGAGTGCCGTGGTGTCAGCCTAGCTCACTGCAGCCTCAAACTCCTGGGCTTAAGCGATCCTCCTGCCTCAGCCTCCCGAGCAGCTGGGACTACAGGCTTGAGCCATGATGCCCGGCTAATTTTTCTATTTTTAGTAGAGATGGGACCTTGCCCTTGCTCAGGTTGGTCTTGAACTCCTGAGCTCAAGCAGTCCTCCGGCCTCGGCCTCCCAGAGTGCTAGGATTACAGGTGTGAGCCACGGTGACCGGCCTGTACACATTTGTCAATGGTATCACACCTACATGCTGTTCTGCAATTTGTGTTTTTACTTAGTGACATGGCTGGGAGATATTTTTAAGCTTAACTTTGCAGGGTTAAGGATCAGTGATGATGCAGGTTAGTTCAATAATAGCGAGCAAGGTTATGACGAGATGGACCCGCAGAGCTGCGACCTGTACATCTGCTGAGACCCTTACATCGTTAGTCAGAAACAATTCATCTTCATAAGGAAGGTTGGGGGGTGCAAGCTCTCAAGTGGTGGTTTATAAACTGATACCACAAAAAGGCTTTCTGAAGGGGAAGGTTGAGAGCACCACGAAAAAAGGGGCATTTGCTGGATGCTGAAAGGAGGATGCCATTTCCCTAAGCTGTGCAGAGAAAGGGGTCTGATGTCACAGGTGTGTCCACTGACTGGCTGGCCACTCCAGGCCAGGCCCCCCGAGGATGCTCAGGGGCAATGAGAGTGCCAGAAAGATCCAGGCTCGAGCGCTGGGAGGCTTAGGGCAGCTGTGGGCCCCTGAGAACCTCCCTCGGTGGAAGTCTGAGTTGGGAGACTAAAACCAGAGATGCTTTGGGTGACACTGGATATGACTAAAGAGGTTTCTAAGCAGATGAAGGGAAATGTGGGCCCCAGAGGCATCAAAGTAAGTGGCAGGCAACTGGCTGGTGTGGGGGTCTGGAGGGGCTAGCTTTGAAGAGATTGAAGAAGAACGAAGACGGAATAAGCTAGCACTCACCTGTGCAGTGGGAGAGGAATCAGGTAGGAGGTGTTGTCCTACCTGCAATGGGAAAATTCAAGACGAAAGAGGGCTTTGAGAAAACAGAAAGGCATTTTATTCATCCCTTTAATGTCAGTGAACGTGGTGGAGATAGTGTGATCACATGGTGCCTTAGAAAGACACGGATGGGGCTGGGTGGGGAGGCTGGGCAGAACGGCCGGCATCCAGAATCTGCAAAGACGTGGGAACGAGCTGCCTCTCCCAGGGCCTCAGCTAGAGAGACGCATCCCAGGTTCATTCTAGGCTCTTCAGCCGGCAGGCTGGGGATGGGGAGGAGGGCCAAGGACAAATGAGTATGATCTTGGGGGATACGAGAATTGCCCTGGAAAGAGCATGTGATTGGACACCACACAGGCTGCTGAGGAGCTTTCAGAAAATGTCCCTGGGCTTAGGCATGAGGAAGTCGGTGCAGCCTGTGCTGGTGCAACTGAAGAAAGCCACAGGACAGGATCTGCAGCAGCAAGGGGCGGAAGTGTGCAGAATTAAGACTCAGGCTGAAAGGAAATCGGGAATGCAGGGACAGCCCAACGGGGACTGAGAAGTATTGACCAGTTCCACCACTCATATGACTACCAGGACAAATGGCAAGTGGCTCAAATATTTAAATGCTGAAAAAAAAATAAATAAATAAAACCATAAAAGTACTCAAAGACACTTTGGAACCTTGGGAGATTTCTTTTATCATGGAAGAGTAGTGAAGGCTATTCTAGACGCAACGCCCAGAAGATTACAGAAAAATAATCTTCTGATACATTAGACTATACACACACAAAAAAGCTCTGTCTAGTAAAATCACTACGAGTAAAGTACAAAGGCAAGTGGAATATTAGGGAAGATAACCGTAACTCGAATCACAAAGAGCAAGTTTCCTTAATATGTAAAAAAAATCCTAGAAATCAGTAAGGAATAAATAATAAATCAGTAAGGAATAAATAAACAATAACCCATTAGAAAAATGGGGAAAACATAAGAACAGATAGTTCATAGAAAAGGAAATAGGAAGAGCTCTGAAACACATGAAAAGATACCCTCCCTCATCCTAAAGAGGACTGCGAATTAAAACTACATCAAGATACCATTATTATTTATCATTTGGGCAAAGATCAAAAAGTTTATTAGTACCATGTTCATGGGTCTTAGAAACAAGTTGTTTCCCACGTTGTTGGTTAAGAAGGTAAATAGGTATCAATTCCATGGAGGCAATGTGGCAATTGCTATCAACATTACGAAGGCACGTACTCTGACCCAGCAATCCCACTCTTACGTATTTATCCTACTGACATATTCACACACACATGACTACGCACAAGGTCACTCATGGCAGAGGGGACTGTAGTGGCAAGAGTGGACAATCTGTTTATCACCAGGGGACTGGTAAACATCCAGTGTCCTATCCACACAATCCACAAAGCTGTAAAAGAATGAGGAATCAGTTCCAAGATATTTTGTTAAAAAACAAAGTATAGCTGGACAGTTCCTTCGTTCTTTCCTTCCTTCTACTTTTTTCTTTTACTATTTAGTTAACAAATGAGTTTATGCTTCTTATTATGTTCCGGATGCAGTTTTAAGAGCTTTAAAATATTAATTCATCTAGCAGTAATCCCCATGTTACAGATGGGTAAACTGAAGCAGACAGAGGCTGAGTAATTTGCTTTAGGGCCATGCAGGTAATAATACAGTGGAACTGGGATTTGAACCCGGGCAGCCTGGCTTACAATCTATACCCCTAACCATGCTGCTACATTGTAATATGCATCCATTGGGAAATATGGCAAAAGCTACCCACACACACATACATTTTGCATACTTACATAAAATATTTATGGAAAGATACACAAAAAAGAGAGACTATTGTTGTCTCTAAGGAGGGGTACTGGGTGTCCACAGGATAGGAGTGAAAACAAACCTGTAGACCCTTTCTTACTATTTGAAATCAGAACCATGAGAAAAAAGTACCTTTTTTAAAGTGACTTAAAATAAACAACGCTACCCCTGCCACGCCCCGCAGTGATCCATTTTATCCAATGGCTCCTCTTCTCAGTGCAGCGCCAGCCCCTTCCTAGCTGTGCCCACCAGAGGGCACCAGGAAATGAACACACCCTCAGGAGAGACAGAGCCATAAGGAGCTGCCCTAGACCCAAGTCTGAGGTCAGGGGGCGGGGTACTTGTGTCTGTCTGTCTTCCTGTTTTCCCTTTAACCCAGCCCCAGCGAGCTCGGGTGTGGGCCTGAGACAGGAGGGCCTTCTTGTGGACTGCTGGCTGGAGCAGAAATTGGCATAAGAGCAATCGGAAGAATCTCTTATGATTTAAAATGTACAAGTCCAATAGTTCCATTCCTCAGCCTTTACCGTCAAAACAAAACACACTTTCACATCCTTAACAGGAAAAAGGTGCATTCATACTATGGGGTGTTAAGCAGCAGTTAAAAGGAAAGTGCAGAGCTCTGCTCTGATCTGGATGGTTCTCAATGATTGGAAAAATGAAGTTCCAGAATGATGTTTAAGTACACCATTTATGTAAGAAGAAACCACAAAGCAATACAATATGTGCTTGGCAGCGTGTCGGTAGGGGGATGTGCGTGTACATATCTAAGTGTGTGAGTTTACGGCGCTACATCAAGTCACAGCAAGAAGTCCAGAGGCTATGCACTGAACAGCATGGTCCCTTTAGGGATGGGTGGTAGTCAGGAACTACTTTCGATTTATTTGTGGTATTTGAGTGTTTTGCAGTGGGAATATATTCATGGATTGCATCCGTAATTACAAATTAATAGAATTGGAAAATATGCCGAGTGAGCTGCTTCGCTGAAATCTCCGAGACTTAGAGCACAAAACAGCACGTGGCACCAGGGAGGCCAGAACACAGCCCAGCCTCACAGATCGGGGCTTCCCTGAATATGTATGGGTTCAGGGAAAGGCACCATGCTTTGGCATGACTTCGGCAGCACTGTGGGCAGGCAGGGATGGCTGGGTTGCAGCCGTCTGTGAGTTCTGTTTGCCTGAACCTTGATGGCTGCTCTGGAGCTGTCAGCAAATGTCACTGCCAGGTTAGGGCAAGAGAAGATAATGACCAAGAGCAGGAGTGGGACGCCTTTTGGAGACTTCTCCAAATATGTAGAGATGCTTCCTACCCCTCCTCCCTGCATGATTTTTCTCTTAATCACTTCTAATACACTACATATTTTACTAATGTGTCTTTTTAGTAGAATGTAAGCTTCAGAAATTAGAACAGTGCCTGGCACATGAAGACTCACTAAGTATTTAATGAATAAACGAGTGAATGAAGGGAGGAAGGGGAAAAGAGAAGGGTAGGGTCTGGAGGTCTCAGGATAGTGGGTGCTTTTTAGACTAGTCGCAACCAGGATTTTATTCCCGTGTTGATGGGACCTGGGTAACAGAGGTTACATGAAGCTAAAACACACCTCCTGGCCTTAGCCGACACAAGGAAGAGCTGCCAGAGCCTCTGATCTTGCTAACGAAGATGTGGACCCAGAGCTATCAGGCTTGGCTGTCCATCAAACGAGGCCGGGCTAATCCCGGCTTGGACCAGCTCCCAGCTGCTCCACCCTGCAGGGGCACAGAGATGTGTCCTGCCAACACCAAGTCATTTCTCACGGCTCTAATCCGCAGACCAGAAGTGTGCTCATGGAACACAACACCCACAATCACCAAATTAATCAAGCCACCCAGCGTTTAAAACTTTAATCCTCTTTAAGTCTTTAGAGAGGCTATGCCCTCCTGGGGGCTCCTGGGTTGAGATGGGTGGCTATGCATGCTTGCTTTAAAAACACCACAAATTGTTCTCCTTGAGGAAGTCATTCATATTAATCTGCCTTATTTATTAGGATGTGAATGATGGGCATGCCAAGGAAAGAAGGAAAGTGTAAATAAAATACTGAGGCTATATCCGGGGCAGTTCATTCCACTATAGCAACTGGACCTGGTTGCTGGGATCCATGAAATTAGACTATGAAGGAATTTACACTCTCAGGAGTTATGCTGAAAAGGAGATATGGAGAGAAGAAAAAAGGGACTGGATCCTCTGTACCCTACACACAGGAATTCAATACATATTTGGATTGAAATGCATCCAAAAGGATGCCACAAAAACCTTTCTGCACCGTTGTGCGTTCTCCCTGTCTTACAGACATTCGTGATGATCCTTCCACGTTAAATGAACTAATATGAGCACAGCACTCGGGAAAGTGCCGGGCAGGAAGGTTTGTTGCTGCTGCTGTTATTATCTGTCCATGGAGCATTTTCTTTTTTCTTTTTGATTACAGTGTTTTTATTATGTATCATTCGGCAACATATATGTAATTTATGAATCTAGTAATAAAATGAACACCCATAAATCTGCCACCAAGTCTGAGTAATAGAATTTTACCAACACTGTTGTGCTTCTCTTACAACAATCTCACAATCTTACGCACTTACTTTTCCCTGGAGTTAACCATAATGCTAATTTTATAATTTTTTTAAAAAGAAGGTAATTGTAGACTCAGATTTAAGACTTCCACTTTCAAATTTCATTCTCTTCACTTCTAATTATTTTGCTGAAAGTGACTTTCCATGGAGTGGATGATACACGCTTTAACTGGATTGGTTTTTATTAGCCTTGTCTATACACAGGATGGTCAACGGGTGGTAACTTAACTATTCCTAGAAAGGCTCCAGGGAGGAAACTATTAGTTCAAATTGTTGTCTAAATTCTGCTGTTTTCTGAACTCTGCTGTTACTAATTCTCCCGATATCGGCCACTAGAAAGTTTATCTTTGCATCCCTAGAATGGTGCCCGGAACTTGGTAAAGACTCAGAAAATGTCCATTGTATTCAATAATTTAATAACTGCCATAGAAAAAAATTTAGGTAGACGATTGTTTCCATACCATTTCATTTAAGATCAGTTTGACTATGTGAAGTAAAATATACACAGTTATTTATACATATATTTTTTTAAACCATAAATTGTATGAAGTCTCTAGCAAGTGACTCACAACCTTGGTTGGGTCACGAAGCATTTTCTCATTCATGCCCTTCGTTCGTACAAGTAGCCGCTGATTGAATTTACACACACCGTGGCATTCAACGCAGAGCGGCTGGTGACTTCCATGATTTGACTGACTAGCCCTGATGTTTAGAGTTACTGGCTCCTTTTGTCTCCACAGCTTTACACACCTGATCCTTGTTCCTCTTGGGCCCTATCTGGGCTGCCTCTTAGCAGACCTGTTAGTTTTGTATTCAGATGGAGGAAGACCAGGGGCAAGCCAGGAGGTGGGGCAGAAGGGAGAAAGAAGGAAAGAAGTTTCAGAAGTTGATGCGGATGCTGGATGGCCCCTGTCTTTCTCTTTGCAGCCAGCACTGCGTCAGGCATCTGGCTTGCTTTCGAGGGCTGAGTTATTGATTACACGGGGAAAGAAGAAAGATGGTGTTTTCTCTGTTTGAGTCCACCTCTTTCTGCCTGCTCCTAACACAGCTGGGGCACTGCAGCTGGAGCGGGCAGAATAAAAAGCACCTGCACCAACCCTGCTGGAAGTCAGTCCAGCGCAGCAGAGCTCTCGGCTTTGGAATTCCACGTTACTAAAACAACGTGCTTCCCCTACCAGCGTTCGGCCCAGGAGCCTGAAGGTCGACCTGGCTGGCGGCCGACAGGTACAAAAACTCTTTAATGTACTGGATCACTGGTGTGGCGCTACCGCTTTGGCCAAAACTTCGCTTGATCAAAGTGCTTTACCACGTACTTCACTAAAGGGCTGGCCAGAAGGGGCACCCACTCCCCGGGTCGGAGCAGAGCTGGAACTCCACCGGGGGAGAGGTGCTCAAATGGTGCTTCTGGGACATCCGTGTGCAGAAGAATTGCCTGGGTGTTCCTTAAATAATAGCAGATTTCCAGAACCACCCGCAGGTGATTCTGACACAGGTGGTCTAAACTTCCAAATCACTGCGTCAGGGAGGGAGAGAGCACATGCAGACTATAAATGCGAATTTTAATTTATCCAAGGGGAAGTCTTTTCACTAGCGGCAAAGATTTCATTATGCCTTCCAACCTGGCTCCCGCTCTGTAGCAGGGACTCGGGGAAGCCTCTGACATCCCCTACGACCCACAGCCATGGGGAGGGAGGGATGAGCCAGTTTCTTATTCCCTGCTTCCCAGGCTGCACCCCATTGTCACGACTGACCTGTCCTATCAGCCTCATTAGAGGACAGGCTCCCCGGTGTGCCTGCCCACCAAGCACTTCCACCGTGGAGGGCGTGCATGTTCACGGCGCATGATGGAGCTCACAGGTAAGGTGAGGGCACTCCTGGAGGTGATCAGGCCACTGCTAAGTTGGCCACTGCCCACCAAGGTGGTTTCCTCCCTTTGGCCCTTTAATATCCCATCAAGGTGGCTTTTCCTGTTCAAAACCTATTGTGTAGACTACAAATTTCTATTCCAGGAGTTGGTACATTTTTTCTGTGAAGGGCTAGATAGTAAATATTTTGGCTTTCGCAGGCCAAATGGTTTCTGTCACAACCGCTCAATTCTGGTATTGTATCATAGTAGCAGCCATAGACAATACACAAACAAGCGGGTGTGGCTGGGTTGCAACAAAACGTCATTTCCAGAAACGCGCTTTATTTGTCTGCTCAGGCTGCCGTAACAAAATACAACAGACTGTGTGGCTTACACAACAGAAACTAATTTTCTCACAGTTCTAGAGGCTACAAGTTCCAAATCAAGGTACCAGGAAATTCAGTTTCTGCTGAGGGTTCTCTTCCTGGCTTGCTGACAGCCGGCTTCTGTCTCCTCACATGGCCTTTCCTCTACATATGCGCACAGACAGAGAGCTCTTCCTCTCCCAGTGTCTCTCCCTCTTTCATAAGGACACCCGCCCCATTGGAGCAGGGCCCCATTCTCATGACCTCATAACCCTAATTAGCTCCCAAAGGCCCTGTCTCCAAATACCATAGCATTGGGGATTAGGGCTGCAACGCATGAATTTGGGGTGGGACACAATTCTGTTTATAACACAGGTGGTGGGCCAGATTTGGACTGGGGACTGTAGTTTGCTGACCTCTGTTCTATTTTGTCAAAATCTGATCACCTTTTTATTATGAAATCTATCCCTTCTGCCCAGTCTTCCCTCTGCAATTAGTTATATGAGAGAAGCCACCACAGTTCAGAACATTTGCTTTTTGAAGAGTATCAGAAACTATCTCTTTGGGATCCACATTTGTCAAGACTACTCTTTCAAAGGCCTTTGCTAGTGTTACAGGACTGGTGGACTCTATCTCCATATTTTAAAATGTTTTTTAGGTGAACTGTCTCTGCAAAAAGTCTGCCCTTCATAGCAGACCCACACCCTGCCCTGGGCTTGGAATCCACAGGAACAGAGACGGGGCCACATTCTAGCAGGGGACGCAGCCCAGCTTGGGGGAAAAATGGGAAAAGAAAGGCAAAGTTGGAGCCACTACCTGAAGACTACTCCCAGTACGGGAGAGATGCAGGCCTGTTGAGTAAAACAAGCATTTAGGTGTTTTGGTCGCTGTTCTGTTTCAAGGCAAACCCTGCAGGAAAACCTGAGCAGACTCTCTCCCCCGAAGCTCTGTATCAGCCAGCTGTCTTTAGCAGTGTCTCCAGCATGAGCCAGAAGCCACCCCATTTTTATAAAAAGGCTTTAAAACTAAAGTTTCAGCAGATCTTGTCTTCTGTAATGCCCTCATTTTCCCTTTGGTAGATCAGATTGTTCTCTTATTTTCTGCTTTCACGAAGCAGGGGAGCCTTTAAAGTCAGAGTATAAATGTTGATGTGGTAACTTTTTCCCCCTCTGGGCTTAATCATAATTTTTCAGATGTAGTTTCAGGAATTTTATGGTTTTCTAAGTCTACTTAAGAACATAATACTTGACAATGAGAAGAAAAAATTAATGATTCTGTTTCTTTTAGAAACATCATTTTCAAATAAATTATATTGCCAAAGAAATGATCTGGGAGTTGAAATGGTCTTGCCACTTACTAAGAAGGTATTTGGTTGTATGAAATGCTGTTGTTTAGCTCTTTCTTTGATGCATTATTTCTTGACCTGTCAAAATGACCACTTAGGCTCAAAAATCCCATTCATTGTTGGCAAACCCAATGGGAAATGATATTTGGCTGTAAGGTAAGCAATGTAAGTTTCAATAATGAGCTAAAATTGTTAATAGCTCTACCATGAAAACAACAGATAGTGTCAGACTGTAAAGAAATCCTAGGCTGAGTGCTTGAAGATCAGGGTCTTCCATTAACTTCTTCCATCAAGTTCTGGGGCTTCCAGAAGTTGTGATCCTCTTTTTTATTGGCCTCACTTTCCTCAGCTACAAAATGGGATGGAGAAAACTAAAGCAGATCATGTCCACATTTCATTTTACTTCTGAAAGAATTGTTTACCCCATGGAAATAATATGAACTTTGGAGTCCAACAGATCTAGGCTAGAATCCTCCCTGGCCACTTCCTTGGATAATACACTTAACGTCTCTAATCCTCAGTTTACCCTTTTGAACCAATGGCTCGGTGGGCAAAGCTGGAGTGGACAAAGTTGGGCTGGACAAAACTGGAGCTTTTGGTTGGACTTTCCAACCCCCCTGTGGACAAAGCTGGAGCAATTTGAGGAGCAAAATAAATGATAGTTTTAAATTACTGAATAAAGTGAATATCCATGAGTCCCTGCTTATATGAATAAATATTTGGAGAAGAGACAACTATTCCTTACAGAAGAATTCCAGTTAATAAATGCAGAAGGAATGAGGGAGATAGAAATTAAGATTAGAACACCACGGTAATAATTGATGTGGGAGAGATCCACCAACAGATGCTTAAATTATTGGGCAAAGCTGGAGGAGAAAAAGGATATTTGTATAGTTTCAAAGTATCTTCCTCAAGTTATTTATTAATTAAAAAAGGAAAAACAGTAGGTTTACAGTGGAGAAGCCCAGCAGACGCCACCTGAATTAAGTATTAAAGTTAACATTGCCAATTATGAGACATACTGGCAGCGTGTGCCCCTTGCTGCGGTGCACTGAGAAGGGCACATTGCTGTGGAAGGTTCTTGTCAAAAATGCAGAACCTCGATCTGATCATGAGAAAACCTCAGATAAACCCAAACTGAGGGACAGTGTACAAGAAACCTGACCAGTCCTCTTCGAAAGTGTCAAGATCACAAAAGACAAGGAAAGAATGAAGCACTGGGAGAGATTAGAGGAAAAAAAGGAGACGTGACAACAAAATGCAATGTGGGACCCTGGACAGGATCTTGGAACAGAAAAAGGCAAAACTGTGGAAATCCAGATACAAAGCATGGATCTGTTGATAGGAGTGTGTCACTGTTAGTTCCTTTGTTTTGACTGTTGTATTAATACTATGGGTATGCAAGTTGTTAACATAAACAGAAGCGGGTATACAGAAATTGTGCTATTTTTGCAGCTTTTCTATAAGTTTCATATTATTTCCACATAAAAAGTTTTTAAAGAGACATTGGTATGAAATGATGCTGGGAAAACTGGATATCCAGATGCAGAAGAATGAAACTAGTCCCTTATCTCTCATTGGACACAAAAATCAAATTACAATGGATTAAAGACTTAAATCTAAGACCTGAAACTATGAAATACTAAAAGAAAACATTGGGGAGACACTTCAGGACATTGGTCTGGGCAATGATTTCTTGAGTAATACCCCCAAAGCACAGGCAACCAAAGCAAAATTGGACAAACACGATCACATCAAGTTAAAAAACTTCTGCACAGCAAAGGAAACAATCAACAAAGGGAAGAGACAACCCACAGGATGGGAGAAAATATTTGCAAACTACCCAGCTGACAGGGATCAATAACTAGAATGTATAAGGAGCTCTAACAACTCAACAGGAAAAAATCAAATAATCTGATTACAAAATGGGCCAAGGATCTGAATAGACAGTTCTCAAAAGACATACAAGTGCCAGCAGGAATATGAAAAAATGCTCAATATCATTAGTCATCAGAGAAATACAAATCAAAACTATAATCATCTCAGCCCAGTTAAAATGGCTTCTATCAAAAAGACAGGCAATAATGAATGCAGGCAATAATGAATGTGGAGAAAGGGGAACCCTCGTACACTCTTGGTGAGAATGTAAATTAGTGCAATCACTATGGAGAACACTATGGAGTTTCCTCAAAAAATTAAAAATAGAACTACCATATGATCCAGCAATCCCACTGCGGGGTATATGTATCCAAAGGACGGGAAATCAGTATATCGAAAAGATATATGTACTCCCATGTTTATTTCTGTACTATTCACAACTGCCAAGATTTGGAATCAACCTAAGTGTTCATCAATGGATGAATGGATAAAGAAATTATGGTACATATACACAGTGGAATCTTATATAGCCACAAAAAGGAATGAAATCCTGCCATTTGCAACAACATGGATGGAACCGGAGAACATTATGTTAAGTGAAGTAAGCCAAGCACAGAAAGACAAATCTCACATGTTCTCACTCATATGTGGGAGAAAAATATTAAAAACAATTGATCTACTCTCTATGGAGATAGAGAGTAGAATGATCGTTACCAGAGGCTGGGAAGGGTAGTGGGGTGGGGGGATAAAGTGGAGGTAGTTAATGGGTACAAAAATATGGTTAGATACTTAGATAGAATGAACAATATCTGATAGCACAACAAAGTGACTATAATCAACAAGTTAGGGTATACTTTAAAATAACTAAAAGAGTGGAACTAGAATGTTCCTAATGCAAAGAAATGATGAATATCTGAGGTGATGGATACCCCGATTACCCTGATTTGATTAATTCACATGATATGCCTGTATCAAACCATCTCATGTACCATATAAAGATATTCAACTATTAAACACCCATAATATTTAAAAATAAAAAATAATTAACATTGGTATGGGTGAGGGACAAGTCTACATGCTCTGTGTCATACATACCCTAACAAATGCTTCAACGAAATGTGCTCGGCCTCTGCTCACCCTGATGAGCAACAGAGCAAGCGTGTATGTTTATGTGTAGGTGACAGGCATAGCCCCAAACGTCCATGCTATTTAACAGCTTAACTCTTACCTCAGAGAGCCTGGGACTCCTGAACACGACTATGTTTCAGTGTGATGGGCTTGAGGGAGGATTACTGGAGGAATGTTTTTCCTCTGGTCTTGATGTTTCCTTCCATATGAAGGGAGGTGGGGTGACATATCTGATCGGTAAATTTGGGAAAGACAGACTGGGCACACGGTGCTTCTCTCCTTTCTTTTCCTTCTTGGGAGTGAGTGACTCGTAACAACAGGTATTCTGCCCTGCTCCTCTGGAAAAGAGACTTCCCTTATCCGGCCTTGTCTGTGACTGGGTGAACTGGCTAATTCCAAAGCCCATTTGACTCTCAACCCAAAGTTATTTCCTCCAACTTAGTCTTTCTCAGTAACAAGTGATGATATTTTTGGCCTTATCTGCCTTGTTCCTTGTTTAATTTCTCAATTTGCTCAGAACCTGGGTGAGAAAGAAGGCTGATAATTCCTGGGCACTCATTGCACACCAAGAGGCTCCCTTCATCCCAGTCTGCAGTGTCCTAGAACTTAATTATTAGCTGTGACTCTCTGGGGAGTTGCGAAGCCTTTTCCAAAGTAATCTACTCCACAGAGCCCTGGGCCTTGAGGATCATAAACATTAACATTGTGCATCCCTCAGCTGTACTGGGGCCAGAACAAGACTTGTAACCCCTCCTCTACCTCCCGACAGATGGACATTACAGCTTTGGGTCATTCCAGAGAGTTTGGGGCTACAATTCTACTATAACCCACTTCCTATAAGCATGCTTTTGAAATACATTACTTTCCCAGTTTTCTCACTTTAACCTCTGCCTCAATGGTCAATTAAAACAGAGGCATAAAGCTGTGCTCTCTCCTCTTTTGGACCACCATGCATTCATCTTTCCCCACGATTCCCTTTGCCTCTGTTCTTTTTTGCTAGTACAAAGGTTGAAATTTCTCAACAGAGTCTCGAAGTAGTCCATTACTTTTTACCCATGTTATGCAATTTAGCTTTAAAGTCGAACTTCTATGGCAAACTACTACTTGTGTGAATGCCTGTTTGGGAGTGAGACTAATCTCTCTCTACTTGAAAAATAGCCAGCACTTA
>RJWJ010017530.1:0-32826 GCA_004363605.1 Indri indri
AGTGTACCACAGGGGAACCATATTGATGAAGGGAAGTTTCTTTATTATAGAAGTATTCCTGCTAATAAATGAATAAGGAATGAGAATTAGAATATTTGCACACTCTAATAAAATAGTGGGTTTAGGCTAAAATTTCTAACATCACACAGAGAGACAACGGGGCATTGTACATCTGCTGGTGAGAGTCCTGTCACTATCACCAGTGATGGCTTCTTGCTCAAATGTCCAATTGTAAGTGATCAAACTACCCATTAGGAAGTGAGAGAGTGCAGATGATGCAGGGGACGGCGAACATTAGGAAAAAAAGACACCATGTGGATGCAATCAGCATAATCCAGAATGTTGGAAATTCTACAGGACCAACTGACCCAGTTTCTTCACTGTGTAAGTGGCAGGGAGGGAAAAGAGAGGGGCTGTTGGTGCCCACCCACACCCTTTGTGCCTTTCACTGTGCTCAGCCTGACTCCCAACTGTCCTAGCTGCCTCTCTGTGCCTAAGCGCTTTTTTTCCCCTGAACCACAGAAGGCCAGAAGTGCCAAGCAATTAATGCCCCCAGAATCAGCCCTTAACCAATGATTAAATAAAGTGGATTATTAAATACCCAAGCTCCTTCAACTCCCAGGGGAATAATTCTGAGGTGAGTGTGTGTTTATACCTTTTCCAAGAACTCCACTGAAGGATTAAGCTTCAGTCGCCTGCTGGTAAATGGCTTAACAGCTTGCTTTTTCTTCCTTGTATCACTTGCTCTCTTCCTTATGGTGTACCTACTCTGCACGTCCCAAACAAACTACGTATGTGCGAATCCTTGCCTCAGCGTCTGTGGAGGAACTCAAACTAAGGCAGAGGGGGATCTATAGATTAAAAGAGACTTACGAGACATGTCAATCAATTGCAAAGTGGGGAGCTGAGTAAAATAAAGTGTTAAAAAAATTATGGGACAATCAGGGAAATTAGGGGCGCAGTCAGGGAACACTGACGATTTGATAACATTTAGGAATTACTGTTTTTTTCTTAGGTGGCGTAATGCTGATGTGCTTATGTTTAAAATCAAGAGTTAATGCTGAATATTTACGGACAAAATGTTAAGATAGCTGAGATTTGTTTTCAAATGAACATAGGTGGAATTGTTGCTGGCAATGAGTGCATAATTATTAAAACTGAGCTATGGGTATGTGACGGTTCAGTGTACTTTTCTTTCTACTTCTGTACATGTTGGAAATTTTCCCCAAGTAAATACAAAAAAAAAGCTGAAAGCTCTGTGCGGGTTGTTAATAACTGTGTTCTTAGTGCTTAACAGTGTTTAGTATGCAGTTAGCCAAAAGGCACTCTCAAAACATTATTTGTTGAACAAATGTGTTTTGTCTTATGTTGGGGATACCAAGGCAAATATTGTTGATGTTAATATTTTTAGCTGATATACCAGAAATCTTACCAAGAATTGTATATAGATCAGAGGGGGAAAAATCATTTTATCAATTAGCACAATGTCAGGTTTAAAACATTTCATATTAGCTTAACCATTAATTAAGATGTTTTTTGAACTGGTGAATCATCACTATCTGTAGCTTGAAATTGTTTTTGTTACATATATTTTTATTATAATTCTTATATTTTTTGCCAAAATGCTGGAATTTCTGGGATATTTTGATGATTCAGTGAGACAGAATATGGGACTGAATACTTGAAAGCAGGACTTGATTAGAAAATTTAAGTTTGTGAGTGCTGAACTTACCTAAGGGCTATGTATTTCTGAAATTTACAGTGACTCCTTTTGTTGCCACCAGAATGACACAGCTGATAAAACTAAACTTTATGGGGAAAATCTTTTAAATAAAAGAATAATTTATTAAATGGGAGAGGTAGGGTATATTTAAAGTCTTAGAAGCCTGTACACAGAAATTTGCAAGAGATTCCTACAGAACATAGCCTGGTGGTGCACACCTGTAGTCCCAGCTACTTAGGAGGCTGAGGCAGGAGGATTGCTTGAGCCCAGGAGTTTGAGGCTGTTGTGTGCTGGGATCATGCATGTAAATAGCCACTGCATTCCAGCCTGCAGCATAGTAAGAACCCATCTCTAAAAATATATATAAATACAGATAGATGTAGGTGTATCTCTATATTAGTCCCTAATTTATCACTTTCTAGGAGTTCACGCTATTGCTGAGATTTGCTTTGTTGCAGGATTTCCTAATGACATGAAGTGCTTGTTTTCAAGCTGCCAGGTGGAAAAATAGTAATTTAATTTTACAATAAGATATGACTTTGACTCTACGGAGACTCATTAGAAGACTCTGAGAAGTGCACTGGAATATTTTTGGAATGACTTTCAAAAGGCAAAGTTTAAACTGAAAAGAGTAAAAAGTTAAACATTACATATTTATACAAAGTCAAACTGTTTTTTTCTCATTTGCTTAAAAAGGTGGTACCAAGGTCACTAAATAGCTTTATATAGTAAACGATTATTTTTTTTATTGTATTCATTCCTAGTTTTATTTTATGTACTTGTATTTGTTTTTCACTCTTTATTTTTGCTTACATGTAACATATTTTATAAGACCTTCTAAGAGGCTTTTTATTTTTTATGGAAAATGATGTGGGAATAACTACTTATAACTAGTTAAATTTAAAAACTGAAACAAACTAAAGATTGACACAATACTATGCATGTGTATTGCTATCCTTACATTAACAATTATAGATTTTATTTTCTAAGATATTTCTGAGAATGAAATTCCCAGCCACATCATCAGCTAAATTCACTCAAATTTACTCTCTGGATTTGGCTGTTTAGCCTGTAGGCTAAAGCTTAATAAGTTTGCTATTTCTTGGAATCAAAAGTACTTTAATAAAATAAAATTAATTTCAATAAATGATGGATTTAAAGTTTCTGCTAACAAAGAGTAGAAGAGATTTATCATAGGCTCCAAAACAGTAATTTAATTTCCCTAACATGGTAGGGGAAATTTGGGTTCCCCCAAAGGACTTTGAGTTAACCGACCATTTATAACAAGGCTGACTTTAAACTTCCCTTCAATTCGGTTTACAGGCCCTGAGGGTTTAAGCGATTCTTTGGTACAGCATCTTTGAGCTAGCAGCTAGTGTCATTGTTTATACAGTGGCTTATGATACACAGCAGCACTTTCTTTTAACTTTTTAATTTGATTTTGTGAACCTGTATTTAACTTTATGACCCTGCCTCCAAAGCAGAAGTCCACTGTGAGTCCAGGTGAGCCTGTGGCAAAGAGAAAGGTGATTACAACAGAAATGAAAGTAAAAGGAATGAAGTGTTTGGAGCATCATTCACTGGGAAAGCATTAGGCTTCAGTTGCTGGATTATCAGTGAGAATAATGGAACATCTAAAAAGCAGTGCTCCAATGAAAGCATCAGTTATAAAGCAGCATAGTGGATCAATTATTGAAATGGAAAGGCTATTATTGATTTGGTTAGAAGATCAAAATAAGTGTAGCTTTCCTATTAGCCTAGCATTAATGCAACACTGGGTGAGTATGAACCCTTAATATTCTTTTTTGAAATTTCTCCTGTCTCTTAGCAAAACTTCTCATGTGAGTTTGTTTTTATGTTCTGTTTGAATGAAAAGAAAGAGCCCAATAGTTCTGTAACTTATTATTACAGTACAGAGTGTTATTATTATTACAGTATTACACTGTGTTATTATTACTACATATGAGCCATTATTGTGTTGTTGTTATTATTATTATTATTATCATATATGTGCTGCTCATTAGGGATCTGAGTTACATACAAATCTGACCTAAAGCTATTCCAGGGGCATCTCTCTTCTGTAAACTGGGGACCGCCTGTATTAAAAACCAACCAAGACAGTAGTTAATTCTACTTTTGTCAAATTGTAATTCCCATTAATTCACCCACATTTCTTTCACCCGTTTTTTTAACAATACAATTTTACGTGCAGAGTTTCTATTTTGATCGTTACGCAGAATTGTGCTGAGTTCCACTGTTCCTCTCCCTTCAGCCTTTGTGCTGCGTGGCTTCCTGGACCTTCTCTGAGGTTGTCATCTGAGTCCACGGTAGATTTTTGAAAGCACATTCTCTCCACGTAGGACAATAGTGGGATGTGAGGGTGAAGTAGATCCCCCTGGACAGAAGTCCTCCCTCCTCGGCCCACTGCCTTGTAAACTTTTCCTTAAAGTCTGTGCACTTTTTGGACCCTTTTACACTAACTCTCAGGAGCAAACACTTCGCGACCTCTGGAGGGAAGGCCAGGATCCTCCTGCGGTGTGGTGCCGTCCACGCACTTGCCTCTGAGCTCAGAGCTCTGCGTTTGTTATCCCCTTTGGTCCTCTCCACAGCCCTACGAGTAGGCAAATATCCATTTATACGTGAGGAAACTGAGGCCCAGAGAAGGCACTGGGCCACCTAGCTGCGTGCTGTCGGCCTGTCCAATCCACGGCCTGCTGTCTACAGTACTGCTGCCTGTACACACTAGTAACACCCACGGTTCCATGGCAGAAAGCAGGGCCTCGAGGAAATGGACCCCCAACCACTACGGGTTGAACGGGCCGCCCACACGAGGGAATGAAGCAGTTACGGGCACCTGGGGGTGGAAGTGAAGACAGTAACCAAACTAAAGTGAGGGGCAGGGCACTGAAAGAAACTGGGGAAATAAACATACTCAAACCTCACTTTCCCCTCTTAAAGCCAGATCATGTTGGAGCTTGTTTCAAGGCAGAAATGAGGCAGCCGGACCAGTCTGCAGGACAAAGAAATTTTTGTTGAAAAGACCAGTACGAATCAACTCGGATGGAACACAGTCTTTTTCTAAATCTAGGATCTTTTGTTTTGTGTGCTCTGTAGAATAAAGTGTGCTTGTTTGGGTGGGGTTATATTTGCCACACTTTTCCATGTTTTGTTTTATCTTTCCCCTCCGTGTTATTTAATATCTCTTTTTCCTTTGCTCTATCCAAAGATACCAATCAAAGAAGCCAAGCACAACACCCCCTTTTCTCTAGAGTTAAATATTTCAGATATGGGTAGGTGGCTCTGTTAGGCGGGAGAGCACAAGATCTGCTTATAGGAAAATGAGGCAGCGCATAAGTGGTCCCAGGCACCGAGGCAAGCTCCCTCACGTCCTCCGCTCCCCACAAGGTATCTGTGCTCTGCGGTTGGAAGAGAGATGGCAGGAGATGGTTCTGCCAAGGCTTTTCGCTGGTCTCCTTTTTCTGAGTGCCAATTCAGCATGATCCAGATCAGGGTCATTTCTTTGCAAGGATAGAAAACAAACTGGGTAAGCTCAGGTGAAGGGGGCTTTACTGGAAGGACGTGAGGAGGTGTCTTGGAATTCGTTTGCAGAAAGTGTGTCCGGGTCTCCTGGAAACTCTCCCTCGCTCACACTGTCTCCCTGGCTGAGGTCAGAACTGCTTTCTATTCCCTGGGGCTGTTGGAGTAATGATCCCTTACCGACTATAGGGCTGTGTTAGCTACCCCACTGCTCAAGTGTATGGGGGGCAAAATGATCCTTTTAGCCAGGGTAATGCAAATCGTTTCAAGGAACGCCATAAAATGTTTGCAATACAAGTCATGCTCACTCACGTTCGTTAACAAAATATGAAACAAAAGTATGCTGCATAGTTTTTTTCATGGAAGTGCAGGAGTGGAGATTGTCATATCAAGACTGGATAATCAAGTAGATAATGATAGGGCGCCAAGATTCCAAAGAGATTGAGAGTCCCTATTGTTGGAGGCGGTCAAAGAATTCATTCCCCGACAAGGCATGTGGCTTCAAGCCAGCACAGGAGCGCACCTCTTAATTTGTTCTCCCGTTCCCTCCTCTATTTCCTGCCTCCTCTTATAACATCTCAGTTTAACTGGGAGAATGTGGAGTGTAAGGTCTTTCTATCTAGCCTTTTAACATCCAGATAGTAATTTCTTCTCTTTTTTCTTTTTTCTTTTTTCAGTCTCGCTCTGTCACCTGGGCTAGAGTGCAGTGGTGTCATCATAGCTCACTGCAGCCTCAAACCCCTGGGCTCAAGTGATCCTCCTGCCTCAGCCTCCCAAGTAGCTGAGACTACAGGCACATGCGCCACCATGCCCGGCTAATTTTTCTATTTTTTTGTAGAGACAGGGTCTCACTATGTTGCTCAGGCTGGTCTCAAACTCCTGACTTCAAACAATCCTCCCACCTCAGCCTCCTAGAGTGCTAGGATTACAGGCATGAGCCACTGTGCCTGCCCCAGATAGTTATTTCTGCCTTGTGGGGGAATTTCTGAGATATATGGCAACCTGTAAGGGTTGGGTATACTGCTGTGGTTCTTATCTTTTGAAGGTTTTAAAGTGTCCTCTTCATCCTTGTACTAAATATTTGATTAAATATTTGACCAGAGGTTGGAGTCTGGAACATCAGACCCAGATGGCAAACCAGTGGGTTGTAAATAGCTACATGAAAGGGATGGAATCCAAACATATCCAGAGGGAGAGATTAAAATCGAGGAACTGAAAGGCCAATCTGGATTTATTTCAAAAGGATAAAAACATAAAGTATGTGTAGGGGGATAAAAAAATGGAAAGTAGTGGTCTTGGTTCTCTGGTAAATGTAGACTGGCCACCCCGTATTGCTGTCGCTCTGCTCTACTGTACTGTCCAGACTACTGTTGCAACTTCCCAAAAGTAGGACTCGACGAATCCTGCACACTTCCAGAGTGTTTGGTCTCAGTGATCCTGGAAGCCACTGGGATGGCCAGTGCTGTTGGCATCCAAAGGCCAAGAGAGGACTTTGGTTAGATTGATTATCCATTGCTGGCCACTGGGGATTTAAACATGAAAATCACATGATCTTAACTCTTACAGAGCTTGGGGAAGATGGAAATGATATTGTATGATAAGGACAATAATAAACAAAGTACAAAATAAAAGGAATCTTCTGGGTTTTGTGCTGGACAAAATGTCTCCAGGAGGCCTTTTACCTAGAGGCAAGAGTGGGCCCAATTCCAGCCCCAGGTGTTCTAAAAGAGACCTGACTCCAAAGATCAAAGATAGATAATCAGGAGTCAGGCCCGCTGTCTGAAATTTCCTAGCGGCTATCAAGCTATTGGTCTGGTCCCCTCGCCCCGACCCCGCCGACAGATCCCTTAATTATCATTCATCTGTCCTTGCTACTTCTGGATGAGACACTGGACAGATAATGTCAGGAACAGCACAGCATGTGTTTGTCCCAAACAGTCTTTAAGTCAGCCTTGTTCCCAGTGTGGCTGTTGCTGGAGAACCAGCACTTTTACTTCCTGGTTTCTATCCCACCCCTTCCGCCAGCCCAGCCCCCCATAGCCAGCTGCTTGAAGAGCTCAAACGGCGAGAAATTAGGCATGGAGAGATGCAAGGCTCAAGACATGAGCATGTACGCCCAGTGCATCAAAGTCATGGACAGCTCAGCAGCACATGGACATAGATGGTCCTCGTCATGGGGACTGCAGTTATCCTGCACAAATATGCCGTCTCTCACTCTTAGCAGTTCTTTCAGCAAGAATTGGGGAAAGATAATTCTTGCTGCATGCAAAATTAAAAAAAAACGTTCTGTTAAGAACATGGAAAAATGTTTTTGTTATAGACAAAACTTGTGAAAGTTCAAGGATCACCCATTTATTGGCAAAACCACGTTTCGGTGGCTTAAAAATAAAGAAAAATAAATACTCCAGATAATAGTATTATCCTTCTCATTCTACCTAAAAGCACATTTCTGAAGCCTCTCTTTGCTACTTGAAAACAGGAATTGAGAAATATTCCAAGGAGATACAAGATAAGACTAACATTTCAGCAACTTGAAGATGAATCCTGTTCTTAGAAGCAGATACTAGATTCGAGAAGGTCTCTGAACACCACATGGCTCTGAGGAAGCTACAATTGCTGGCTCAGACCTTGATCGAATAATGGCTAACTAATATTAAGGTGCTTATTATAGTTAGGCACACTTCTAAGTGCTGTGTATATACTATTAATAATCTATTTATTCTCACAGGACATAAAGTATTAGCAGACCCTTCGGGTTCTGGTGTGTTCTAAGACTAGTTAACTCAGAAACTTTCATGGGAAGATGGACTCAGCAAAAAGGGAACAGCTAATGTATTATGTAGATGTCCCTGTGGCTTAGTGGTAGAAATTGTACATTTGTGCCCTTAGGGGAAAAATGATGAGGTCAGAGCAGACTATGATAGATTAGGTCTGGCGCTTTTGCCGTAGAGCCTGGAATCAAACATGATCTGATGGAAAGTCAGTTTATCTGAGACAGTTCAAACGGAGGCATTCATTCACAGGGGCTTTTCACAAAGGTACAGTTTGGGTTGAGAGATCAAAGCCAGATCAAAGCAAGAGGTCTGGGAAATGGGGAAGATGCAGGACCCTGGAGAGAAGGCCCCGGCCTGGGGCAAAGTGGTTGGTGTTTTCTCCAGGGTGCTGGTGTCTGGGGCACTCTGGGAGGACCCTGTGAAGGGCATCCATTGTTTGGACACACCCTCCCATGGTTCGGTGTTCCAGGCAAAGGAAGGGAAAACGACAAGAATGACAATAGTGGGGAGAAGTTGTGCCAAGTTTCATCCCAATACCAAAACGGGCTTCTAAACAAGGGTCAGAGGATTTTTATCCCCTGCTTTAATCCTAGAAAGCTGTATTAGACTGTGATTCAGTCTCTTTTTCTATCAGTGTGGGATTCTGATTCTCATTAGTAACTGAACTGATTTTTGGCGTCTTTATTCTTATGATTACTAGGGATTTTCAGTTGCTCAAACCCTACTTGGCGTTTACTAATGGGCACTAATGCCAAACTTTTATCACTAAGCTCATAGGTTTGTAAAAGAAATGGTGATGCCAACAGTCATTGCAAGTTACTACCTGTAATCCATGTACAGGGTGTTTGATGTCTTGTGGTATACTTTGTTTCTAATTCCCTATGTAGCAATCTAAGTAAAGGGCTAGCAAACTTTTTCTGTTAAAAGGCATATAGTAAATATTTCAGGCCTCGTGGGCAACACACGATTCTGCATCATAATGAGAAGCAGTCATAGACAATAAAACAAATAGGTGTGACTGAGTTCCAGTGAAACTTTATTCACAAAACAGGCAGCAATCAGATTCGATATGTGGGCCATAGTTGCCGACTCATGATATAAAAAGAGAAAACTAAATTTCATACTCTCCCTGAGTACTTTTTTTTTTTTTTTGAGATAGGGTCTTAATCTGTTGTCCAGGATGGAGTGCAGTGGTGTGATTATGGCCCACTGTAACCTTGAACTCCTGGGCTTCAATGATCCTCCCACCTCAGCCTCCCCAGTAGCTGGAACTACAGTGCAGGCCACCAGGCAAGGCTAATTTTTTTTCATTTTTTGTAGAGATGGAGTCTTGCTATGTTGCCCAGGCTGGTCTTGAACTCTTGGGCTCTTTGGCCTCCCAAAGTGCTAGGATTACAGACATGAGCCACCACGCCTGGCCTCCATGAGCATTTTTTTCTTTTAATTGTCCTTTCCTAAAGGATGGAGGAAAGGAGGAACCATTTTCCCTGCATGGAGCCACTGTCATTTCTCTTATATCTTACGTTTATAACTTTGAAAGCTAATAGCCAGAATCCAAACTTCCTTCCTGCTTTTAAGATACAGAAAGGGCTGGAATGTCCCATTCCAGGTTTCTTTGAAAGAGAGGGACCCCATTTGCTACTTTTTCCCTCCAATCTAGTGAAGTTCTTTGCACACGGCAGGCTTCTGGTAAGAGCTCGGTTACTTCTCCTGGATGGCTTCTACTCTTGTTTACCTCATTGGTAACAATGGCCGACTAAAAAGCTTTTGTAATTTTACTTTTTTCAGGGTGGCTTATACACATAAAGAATTAATAGGTCTAAAGACAAGGCAGATATCATTTCTTCTGAAACCTGAAAAAAAACCCACCAAAATAATATTTGAATGAAAAACTACTAGAGGAGAATTATCCCAGCCAATATCAAGTCCAAAGGTTAAACATGTTTGCCTCCCTTATCTAAGGAATGAAGGTGTTCAGACCAATGGGCAGAACTTGATCAACTTTAAATTCTCTTAAGCAATTAGCAAATTCACCACCTATTACTGGTTGAATTTGTATCCTCCAAAAAGATACGTTGGAATCCTAATCCTTGAAACCTGTAAATATTACCTTATTTGGAAGTAGGATCTTTACAGGTGGAATCAAGTTGATTTGAGATCACTGGGTTGGGTCCCAATCCAATATGACTGGTTTTCTCCTAAGAAGAGGGAAATTTGGATGCAGATACACACGCAGAGGAGAACACCGTATGAAGACGCAAAGACAGAGGGAGAAGACAGCCATGTGATAGCAGAGATTGGAGTGCTGCGTCTACAGGCTAAGGAATGCCAAGGGTGGCCAGTAACTGCTGGAAGCTAGGACAGACACATGGAACTGACTGTCCCTCAGTGCCCTCTGGAAGGAATCAACCTTGCTGGCACCTTGATATTGGACTTCTAGACTCCAGAACAAAAGAGTAAATTTCTGTTGTTTTAAGCCACTCAGTTTGTGGTAATTTTTTCTGGCAGCCCTAGGAAATGAATATGTCTCCCATGGTCTGAAGTAAAACAGTAACTCAAATACGTTCTGTAGAATGTTCCCCTGACATTAATTTTAATAAACATCTTGCTCCTTACTATTTGGATACTTCAGTAATGGAACAAACTTAATAATCCTGACTGTCACTGTATGCACAGGCTACCCACTGGTTTCACTTTGATTTATCTTTCATTCAGATTTTTAAAGTCAAATGGGAAGTGATCATTTTAATACTTTTCCTCTTTTTGTTATGCGAATGCAAGGCCAATGCCAAGTGCAGTTTGGCAAACGGTCAGCAACTGATAATATGGCTGCAAAACCTGTTACATCAGCTATTGTTCTACTGTATTAGCTTCTTTGGGTACTATGAGCTCATGAAATATAACAAAGCACTGTTCTGTCCACACGCTTCTGAATATATGGCTGCTGTTCATGTAACTCCTGTTGTCTTAGTCTGTGCCTGTCCGAGGGGAATTCTCTGGTCTCTCTGTTTTCTTTTAGAGCTTCCCCCCAATTTGGTCTCTGTTTGATGACATGGGTGTAAGAAGCACACATAGGCACCGCTAAAACCATTCTCCAATGTTGTACTGTTCTGATGGGCCCAATGTAGAGTCAAAGGTAGGAAATTTCATGAGAAGAATAATAATCGCTGACACTTACTGAGTGATTCCCAAGTACCGAACATGCCTCTAGGTGCTTGCGAGGATAGCGTTTTTCATTCTCGCAACAACCCTGTGACACAGGTGCTAATGGTATCAGAAGTTAAGCAGCATGTGGCAGTATCCTTCGTGGTGTGGGGTCGTCTCATGCATTTCACAATATTTACCACGTCTGACCTTCAATTGTTGGGACAAGCAATGCTCCCTTAAATCTGCAAACCCCCTGCCAGGGGGGGGGCATACTAGGTGACAGCTATCAGGCCAAGGCTTACCGATGTGCAGATCTCTCTCGTCCTCACTGTCTCCTCTTTCTCTCCTCCTCCTCCTCCTCTTCTCCACGCTCCTCTATCCCACGGCCAGAGGGGGATTCATCTTATTTGTTCCCTTGCTTTCTCCGCCACTCGCCTTCCTTCATCTTCTGCTCCTCCTCACTTCATCAGGGAGGAGGTGACGGCCTTATGCTACTGCCGAGTGGAGAGTGGAGGGCTCCTTGTTTCCTGTGGAGAGTACTCCATGCGACTGCCTGCTGCCGTCTTCCCAGCCTTGGGCCTCCTGATACTGTGCTCTCTCTCTCTCCCTCTCTCTCTCTCTTTTTTTTGAGACAGAGTCCCACTCTGTTGCCCTGAGTAGAGTGCCGCGGCGTCATCCCAGCTCACAGCAACCTCCAACTCCTGGGCTCAAGCAATCCTCCTGCCTCAGCCTCCCAAGTAGTTGGGACTGCAGGTGCATGGCACCATGCTCAGCTAATTTTTCTATTTTTTTGCAGAGGGGGCGTCTTGCTGTTGCTCATGCTAGTCTCACACTCCTGAGCTCAAGCGATCCTTCCAACTCAGCCTCCCAGAATGCTAGGAATACGGTGGCCTGGCCTTTTTTTTTTTCTTTTTTTAATCTCCAAATTTGGATCTGTAATTTCAACTGTACAGGTAAGAAATTACTGTCCGAGGAGCACTGTGATATCAGGGTCTTAATGCTTTAATAGGTTTCATTATAGACTCATGCACCAAATAATGGCTAAAATGTATTGCTTACTTACTATCTGATCAGCACTGTGCCATTAAAGGGATTATAACTTATTACCTTTAATTTTCATCTTGTCCCCATTTTACAGATGAGAGACTGAGACTTAAAGAAATTAAATGATAGGCCAAGTTCGCAGAGCTCGTAATGACAGAGCTGGGATGTACTTTTATGCAAAAGGTAAGGGGGATATGGAACCAATTCCTAGTTTCAGAAAACTGGCTACCTAGCACAGGACAAAAAACCTGCGTAGGAATAGAGGAGAATTTGGTAGCTAATATTTGTTGAATATTGCCACGTGTCATCAAGTGTGCTTTATGTATAGTAATTTTTAAAAACTTTTAAAAATTGACAAATAAAAATCATGTATATTTATTGTATATGTTTCAAAACAACATGATGCTTTGAAATATGTGTATATTGTAGAATGGCTAAATTGAGCTAATTAGCATGTGAATTACCTCACATACTTGTCCGTTTTTTGTGGTGAGAACACAAAATCTACTCTCAGTGATTTTCAAGTATACAAGACATTATTATTATCTGTAGTCACTGTGTTGTACAATAGATTTCTTGAACTCCTTTCTCCTGTCTAATTGAAATTTCGTATCATTTGGCCAATGTGTTTCCAATCCCTCTCTCCCCTGCTCCCCAGCTCCTTGTAAGCACCATTTTACTCTCTGCTCCTGGGAGTTCACATATAAGTGAGATGATGCGGTATTTGTCTTTCTGTGCCTGGCTTATTTCACTTAACGATGTCCTCCAGGTTCATTCATGTTGTTACAAATTATAGGATTTCCTTCTTTTTTAAGGCTGAATAGTATTCCATTGTGTATATATTACCACATTTTCTCTATCCATTCATCTATTGTTGGACACTTAGGTTGATTCCATATCTTGGCTATTGTGAACCAGTGCTGCAATAAACATGGGAGCGCAGACATTTTCCACATACTGATTTTATTTCCTTTGTACATACACCCGGAAGTGGGATTGCTGAATCGTATGATAGTTCTACTTTTTTTTGAGACAGAATTTCACTCTGTTGCCCAGGTTAGAGTGCCGTGGCATCATCCTAGCTCACAGCAACCTCTAACTGCTGGGCTGAAGCGATCCTTCTGCCTCAGCCTCCCTAGTAGCTGTGACTACAGGCATGTGCCACCATGCCTGGCTAATTTTTTCCTATATATTTTTAGTTGTCTAGCCAATTTCTTTCTATTTATAGTAGAGATGGGGGTCTCACTCTTACTCAGGCTGGTCTTGAACTCCTGAGCTCAAATGATCCTCCCGCCTCGGCCTCCCAGAGTGCTAGGATTACAGGTATGAGCCACTGTGCCTGGCCTGTTCTACTTTTAATTTTTTGGGGAACCACCATACCACTTTCCATAATGGCTGGACTTAGTCACATTCCCGCCAACAGCGTGCAACGGTTCTCTTTTCTCTATATCCTCACCAACACTTATCCATCATCTTTTTGATAATGGTTCTTCTAGCAGGTATGAGATCATATGTCATTGTGATTTTAATTTACCCTTCTCTGATGATTAGTGATGTTGAGCATTTTTTCATATACCCATTGGCCATATGTATGTCTTCTTTTGAGAGATATCTCTTCATGTCCTTTGCTCATTTAAAAATGTGTTATTTATTTTCTTGCTATCATTTGAGTTCCTTATATATTTTGGATATTAACCCCTTATCCAATGTATGGTTTGCAAATATTTTCTCTCCTTCTGCAGGTTGTCTCTTCAGTCTGTTGATTGTTTCCTTTGCTGTGCAGAAGCTTTTTAGTTTGATGTAATCCCATTTGCCTGTTTTTGCTTTTGTTGCCTGTTATTAATCTTTTTTAATAACCCTGTAATGACCAATTATTATTAACATTACTACCCCAGCTTCCCACTTACAGATAAGAGATCAGAGGCAGAGGAGTTGCTAATAAGTAGCAGGGCTGAGAGTTAGATGCGGGCAGACTGCCTTGGGGGCCTGGGTTCATTCTTACCAGTCTAAGCTGAGTGACTTCAAGTGAGGGAGACGCTTCTAGCAGCTGGGATCAGGGATGAGTGGCATTTGAGCTGAACTTAGGGATGGGAGAAATTTCTACAGGTGGAGATAGGGAAGGGAATTTTGCACCCCAGAATTGCTAGAGCAGAAGAACATAAAGCTCCCCGGAGTGTCCAGACCATTGGGAGAAAATTGGGACCTGGGCACAAGGAGGAGAGGTGTTCAGCCAGGTAGTGCTTTCTTCTTTTAAATTTTAGAGGCATGATTTTTTCCTCTTCAGTTGAATGTTGAAAGGGATGAACTTTACTGTTGAGCATCGGTAATTAGAATCAATATGTCTTTATCTGTTCTGAGCAGCTATGAAAGTAATTTGTTAGAAAGCACCACCCTGTCATTCTTGCCTGGCGCTCTGGGCACTGTGTATATAAAGGAATGGCGTGAAGGCAGGCGCTGGAGCTCAAGTTCTGGTTCCGTCCTGGTGCCTTGGGCGTCTGCCTGCTCCTCATTCTCCTGCAAGTCTGGAGTAACAGCACATGCCCCGGCGTATCCTTCAAAGACGTTAGGAAACCAGAGAGAGAACAAATGTGCCCAGCTTCAGAAGAAATGTGCTAAGGAGCTCTAATGAGTCACATATTTTGATTACTCTGATAATCTGCTACTTTAATGCATAGTAGGGATTATTATTGGCCATAAGCAACGTCAGGATAGACATGTCATGACTCGAACAAATGCGTAGAGTGCCTGGGTGTTTTTAAAGTGTTTTCACCCATATTATCTAATTTAATCTTCTTAATCATCCTATGAAGTAAACAGAGTGGTTAGGATTCATTTCACAGATGTGGGAACTGAGGCCCAAGTATTAATAATTTGTTTAGCGAATGTTGGATCTGAGTATGAAATTCCAGTCTTCCGACTCCCAGTTAGACTGCTTTCCAAAGACCATAGCAGAGGCCATTAAGTCATAACCCTTGCTAAATTTCTTGGCAAAATTTGAGGAGAAACAGTATAGATTTTATAATACTCTCTGAATGTAGTCCACAATCCATAGTAACCTTGAATTTCTAAATCTTTTTTAAAAATTCACCTCCAAAGTTGCCTCTTGCTTTGACCCCTCCAGCTAGAATTTGCCGCTCCTTCTGCAGCAATCCCATGAGGCTCTGCACGCGCCCCTTGGAATTACAGGTATTGCATCCTACAGCAGCAAGTGGTTTACATGTCTGTCTCCCCAGCCTTTCCTCCTCCACTTCTCCCGACCCCCAGGGACAGCGAGACAAGGTCTATTCATCTCTGGGTCTCCAGTGTCTAGCAGGTTTCCAGACATAACAAAAACTCAAGAAGTATTTTTATATAAAAACGCCTGTACATCCACAGCCACAGGAGATTTGCCTGCATTCTCTCTCCTTAAAAGTCACTTTGACTTATTTCTTTTCAGTTGTCTCTGCAGCTTGACAACTCCTCCTCCCCTGATGAGCCGGGGACATCCTGATTCTCTCAGGCCTGTGCCCAGGGCTACGTGGTGAACAGCAGGGGCATTTGTTTTCTCCTGCTGCTGGACAAATCACCACAGTTTAGAATGTTACAGCAGCACACATTTATTATCTCATAGTTCTGTAGGTCAGAAGTCTGGTTAGCTCAGCTGGTTTCTCTGCTGCAGATTTCACAAGGCCATGATCTAAATGTCGACAGCGTGGGCTCTTCCAGGGAGGCTCATTCAGATTGTGGGGAAAATTCAGTTTCTTGCAGACTGAGGTCTCCATTTCCCTGCTGGCTGCCAGCTGGGGGCCTCCATAAGCTCCTAGAGACCTGTTTTCAGCTTCGTATCTGGGCACCTACATCTCAGAGCCAGCAAGAGCACATTAAATTCAGCTCACACTCGAAGGCGCCGGGATTTCCTCTTCTCCTACATGCCTGACTTGAGCTGGAGACATTTCTCTGCTTTTAAGGGCTCAGGTGATTAGATTGGGCCCATCTGGCTAATCCAGGATAATGTCTGCCCCTCAAGATCCATAACCTTAACGTCATTAAGTGCCTCTTGCCGTGTAGGATAGATACCATATGCACAGGGTCCAGAGATTGTGGTGTGGACGTGTGGGGAAAGTGGTGACATTAACCGGCCTACCACAGGGCTACCTGGACAAACTGGATTTAAACTCTGCTTCAGCCAATTTTAGTCTGTTGTGACCGTTTTCTTTTCTCAGCTCCTTGAGCTTCCTCCTAGTCAAGAGATCTGGTAAACATTTTCTCAAGGTTTTTTTTTTCCCCCCTTATGGGAAATAATTAATTCAGCTTTGATGGAAGGAAGTTGTTCTTTGCAATTATTTCTCCAAATCTTTATTCATCTTCCTAAAGGAGTTTGCTTCCAATTTATACCGGTGATGTATTACTACATTTTTAAAAGTTTCTTCTCTATTTCTAAGAGGTAAACTACATCTTCAATTGGTTTTCTGCCAATTTTTCATTATATGTTCTTGATGTCATGTAGTCAGTATTTGAAGTTTCAGCCAAAGCTCTTGAATCTTACCTTCAAGGGGAGACTTTTCAGATGCTTGTTCAGTTTGGATACTTTTCATTTGATCTGTAAGCACTTCATTTATTTTCTTCATGTAATTTAAAAATAACCTTATTTTTCTCCTTCAAGCCTTTTAAAGCAAACATTTGTGTTAGCAGCATCAGTGAGTGTTTCTCCTCATTGACTTCTTTTTTTTTGAACATAAAATGTTTATTTAACATCACTACTACACACGTGTGGACTGTCATAGTGTTCTATTTAACCTAATGTCTTTCTGAGACCGGCGTCCTGGGCTGTGTACTTCTATTTTTGTTTGTGCCTTTAACTAGATAATAAAGCTTAAATGGGTATAATTTCTCTCAATAACCCACTTGTCAAGGTGTCATCTTTAAACTTGTATACACATATTTATTATTTTTCTAGTCTTCTTATGATCTGAGTAACAAAATCCATGTACCGTATTTATATCGTGGAGAAATACTTTCTTTTATTTAACCCAGTACTTAGCTTTGGGAATTCCCACTAAAGCCAAGTTGTGGGTGGAGGTTGAGGGAAGTGGTCCTCAGTGACTGGGGTGAAGAGTGCTTTACCAGTATATGCCTCTGCTCTCACTTTCCATTTGGGGTGGCCTTTAACCATCCATCGCCCAACAGAGTGGACCGGAATGAAATCCCTTCATTAGACCTTTTCCCAAAAGGGAGGGGCTTCTCCTATGCCTATGTCTTCATTTTCATTGCCATTAGTATTTTAGTGCATGTTTACTTTGGGGGAAAAAAAGTATTTTTTCACTTAAATTAAGAATTTAATAAAAGCTCTAGCTGTACCAGGGCCAAATCATCCTAGAAAATTCCAGTTATCTAAATAGGCCTCAGTGTTCCAGAAAGATAAAAGGATGAGAAATCATGAAAGAGCAGGGGATGACTTGAGGACACCTAACCCTATTTTTGGAATGTTTCCCTTTCTACTTTCTATTCGTAGCATTCCAGGATGTGGTGAAACAAGCCCAGTTCAGTCCTTTCAGACTGCACGTAAGAAGGAGGCATCTGATATTTTTATAAAAATCTAGAATTCTTGTTGGTAGTAGCCTTTCTTACCTAAGTAAAACTCCTTTTTTTCTTACGTTAAATATCACAGTGACTTCTGATTGATAGTCTAAGTGGCCTTCATTTCCTGACTCACTCCTTTTGTCTCATTCCAAGTTGCCATGGTCCACGCAATCTGCTATGTAGAGCGGGCAAATCTGTCATCTCAGCACTTTCCGTCAGAGACTCTAACTGGCTCCCTCTGTCATTTATAGCCAGTTTCATTAGTGTTTTCAAGCATTTTTTTTTTCTTGTTCTTTGATTCCTGAACTCTTTCCATTTATCCCAGAGCTTCTTGGGAAACTCACTTTAGGCTTTTCTGAAAGTGAGTATTTTCATCCAAACCACTCATCATTTCCCTCTGAAATTGTTCTACGTCTTTCTGGGATGCCTTTAAGATACTTTTGGTGTCAGTCACTTGGGATTGAAGTGCCCTTGATGTATCTTCCAGTGACTGTGTCTATCCTTGAAGGCGTGCCATCATCATTCCATGAAATAAAAGTTTATGAGTCTTGCTTTTCTATGTTGAGAGTGTCTACTGCATCGTCAAGTGCAGAGACAGACTTATTCAGATTTTTGTCAACTGCTGCCGGACACAGTGGTTATAACTTTAGAGCACTGATGTCCACTGGGGGTGACTTGAGGGCTCCTTAGTCTGGTTTATCCTATCTGTCTTCTCACTGCCTTTACCATATTCTTCAATCCAGGCAGAAAATCTTTTACTAGCTCTTTTTCCCCCTCATTAAAATATGTTGGTTCTTTATTACAATAACAGTCATAGCAACAGAATACCAGAATCTCTGGGAAGCTTAAAAAGATTTGAGTGCTGTCTCTAGCATTCAGACAACAGCGAACACCACACAGATGTTCCAGGACTGTTGCAAGATATTTTTGTGGCAGTCAGCAGGCCCTCCATTGGCTCTAACAGGCATTGCAGCTCTGCCTCTGGTTGCCAGTATTCTGTGAGCCACAACCAACGGCACTGAAGCCTGCTGAGTTTTCTGTCTCTGACCCAAACACATACCCAGCAACAAGGGCAGACCATCCATGGCTCTGGGAGAAGGGGAGGCCAGGTTCCATAAAATAGTGCTCTGTAACTTTGCTCTGCCTACTGCACAAGTGGAAAGAGACATTATTTGTAGAATGCATTAGGGAAAAATGGAAAAGGCTGGCTGTAGCCAGAGGAACCCGCCTGTGAGCTCTGGTCACTCCAGGCTCCACTTGGTCCTCCATCAAACCTGGGAGAGATCAAAGCACTGCGGTGCAATAACCCATTCTCTGCATGCAAGCATGTCCTGGCATAATGGCGGCACATGCTACAGCAGAGGACCCACATGCCTTCATCCCTGGGTAGGGCTCATTCTTCTTCTGATTTAAAGTTTGCTTCTGCAGCCTGGAACCCTGGTCTGCCTACCAATGTCACAGGGCTCTCCCTGGCCTGACGACTCCCTCTTTCTTTTGTGTTTGGTCAGTGCAGGCAGGCAGGGCAGAGGACTGAACAGCTTCATCAAAGGCACTGAATTATTGAGTTGGATTTCCATTATGAGAATTCAGGAGAAATTAATGGGAATTGGCAATGTCTCAACATTTCATGGATTTTCCATGAAGCCAGTTTGTCTCTATTTAAAATGAGCATTTCTGGATGGAGAGACTCTCTTCCAAGGGTAACTCTTTCCATTTGTGGCTCTCTAATCTTCAGTGGGTGGCTCCTAAAGTTGCCCCAGAGATGATGCTCCAGTCTACCTCACCGTCTTCAGAACATGCCTCTGTGGAGCACCTCTGAAGCAGGAGCAGGTCCTCTTGCAGCTGAATTTGCCACCTTCTATTTCTTTATGCAACGTCTCACTCTCTTAGTGTCTCTGACAGACTCAGGTCCAGAGCTTCACTGTCCATCGCCCAGGGCTCTGCCATGAATGACTTGTCCTCAGTATCTTTACCCATCAAGGAAAGACTATCGATAGAGACTGGCCTGGGGGTTCTGAAGGGCGTCAGGGTTTGGGCTGCAAGTGTCATGCTCCCACGAGTCCCTCTGTCTCTCATTCCTAAGTTGGAAAAACCCCCTCTGGGTGCCTATGAGTAGGTTCCACCTTAGGTTTCTCCATGTCTCTCGGAACACAGATGCCCACAAGAAGTATTTAAAGCAATGAACATTACCTAATAACCTGTTCAGCTCTCATGTAAGGTAAAGTGATGGGATCAGAATGTCTCTTAATCTCAGAATGCAAGCATGTAGCAACATGGTGCCATACATATTATATTTATGTATATGTATGGTATATGTATACACACACTCAAAAGATATGTGTCTATGTGTGTGTGTGTATGTGTGTGTGGCATGTGTGTGTGCATTTAGTAAGCATTGAATAAATGCTTACTAGCTAAATGCCAAAACTAGTCCTAACTGGTTTTTGAAGATTTGGCAATTACAGAGAGAATGTATGAATTTTTAAAAAATTTATTAGGGCAATAGCTATAAAGATATCAATCTTCTGAGTTTTTTTTTTTTTTTAAAGAAATGTAAAGGTTTGGTTGCATAGCTCCTTTTACCTGCAATGTGTCTTAGCAATTATATTTTTGGCTTTCAGCTAGTTTAGAAAAGTCCTAGTTATCATGCTCGTGTACTTTATTATGTTCACCTCTAATGATTCCTGGGGTAAGGGAAAGTGCTTTGCATGTAGTAGATGCTCAGTATTTCTTGATTCAATAAATGAGTAATATTGGAATAGGAATCGGTAAGCAGCAAGTCATGATGGTTTTATTATTTCATTCACTCTTTCACACATTCATTTACTTCGCAAAAAAATACTGATCTCCTACACGTCAAGCATTGCTCTAGACACTGGAGGCGCAGTAGCAAATAAGACAAAGAATGTCTCCTAAAAGGGGTGGCTGAACATAAACCAACAAGAAAATATTTGGAGGTGGTAAGCTGTGGTGTCACGTGAGCCCGGTGAGAGTTGGAGGCAGGTGGAGAGGCCCCTGGCAGGAGCTGTAGCTGTGGAGAGCTGCAGCCATGGCCAGAAGCACAGTGCTGAAGCCCGAAGAGGGCAGCAAAAGATGTCCCAGCCACTCTCTCCCACCCTCTGATTTTCAGTGCCTCCCATTGGGCGAATATAACGTACAGGCTGAACAGTCTGATCCTGGGAGATGCTGTCCCAAGGGGTCAGCCTCCAGAGCACAGAGCAGGGCAGAGAAAGGCAGTATGATCCTGGGCATGGGGCTGTGACATAATAGGAGAATAACATCCACATGGAGTCAATTAGAAAACTTTTACCACTTCTAAGCTCCTTGAGGGCAAGCACTGAGCTGGATTTACCTTTCTCTCTTTGACAGGACCCAGGGAGCACAGAGCTTGGCAAGAATTAAATGCTTGTCAGTTTAATTGCACTTTGTAGGGTTGGCTCTGCTCATCCAAATGAGTGTACCTTGGGCATCAGCCACCTCCTGGGGATTCCGGTTCTTTATGGTCCCCAGGGAAACACAGTATCTTGTTCACAGTGGTATTCCAGCAGCATGCTTGGTGCATGGTTACATCTAATGAACATTCGCTAAACACTGAAAGGATTTTTTTGGCATACAGAATTTCGTTTCCTACCCATATGCAGAATTGTAACAGAAGAAAACATTTATCAACTTGGAACACTGCAATAAGTGGAAAGGTTTCATTAAAGTTGGGGGGGGGACATATGACAACTATTTTAGTTTCCTTCTCTCTCCCTCAGGAATCCTTTTCTCTTAATGGTGGTTAAGAATAGTTGCACGTATGTCCTCTTTTACACTCTTCATTATGTGTTCTCTTCTCCCCAAACCATCATGTATTGGGAACTGCTTCATATGGCTGGAGTGAAGAATGAAGTCACAGATATAGAATTTCCAATTAACATTGTTCTAGAAGAGGTAAAATCAAGAAGAATTAAGAGGATTCTAGAAGTAGAAGAACAAGGAGGCCCAGGGAGAGAGGGGTAAGGAAGGTAATTCTTGATATTAGATGGGTTTCCTTGATGGTTTGTGGGAATGAGATTTGTGCAAACAATCAATCAAGGCTTGCAGAACACATTTCATATGTGCTGGGCACTGAATTGAGAAAAGGCTGCAAGAGTTGTGTGGGCTTGGTTCTTCAAAAGGGAAAGGCACGGACTATAGGATAGCTGAGTGCACGCCTTATGACCCAGGACAGGGAGAGGAGAGCACTGTTACGGTGTGGGCAGAGCCAGAGGAGTGTGGTTGAGGGGAGGCGGTATGACTGGGAAACTCCATCAATAACTAGACATAAAGATGAGTAACCATCCATTGTGCAGAGACGATGCTACGTTGAAAACTTTACTTTTCCCTCCTGGGCTCGCATGAAGAGTTTTTCACAGCTCCCTTGCATCTAGGTAAAGCCAGATGTCCGGTTTGGCCAAAGGGATGCGGGCGGAATTGATGTAGATCATTTCCATACCTGACCCTGCAAAAAATAGATTCTACTTCATTTCCCTTTCTAATCAAGAATGGAAATATCCCCAAGATGGAAGGACACAGGACTCCAGAACGTAGAGCCTTTGGTGAAAACCTAAAGGTGAGCACAAAGCAAGAACAGCCAGATGAAAAGTCCTCCATTCATATCACTGGACACTGTCCTCCTTTGGGTCCATGTTGCAATGGTGGGGATGGGGGTGGGGTGCACAGAAATGATAGTTACTGCAATCAAAGTCTTGCTTCTTCCTTTTTGATATATTACAATTTCTGGGCTAAATAATAGCAATGAAAAAATGCTTTCTTTTTTGAAGATTTATAGATTACTCCTATAGCTATGATTGACTACCAAAGCAAAATCAGAATGTTGGTTTCTCCAGGATGAGTCAGCTTGACTTTATAAGGTACTTCCCTGGAAGGGATAAGCAAAGGAATTGTGTAAGATCTTTAGGCCAAAGGCTCCTGCATCTATCCAAAAAGGTTCAAGAAAAGTGCCTTCCCTTCCTCACTATTATCTAAGGAGCACGTCTGGTCTGAAACTTGCTGGAAGATTGGTGTTGGCGTAAGGAGTGGTGCACCTTACACCTAGGTTCATAAAACAAGCTGCAAATGTGGCTAGAAAGGAAATTAAAGGGCTGAGAAGAGTGTTTCTAAGGACCATGGGTTGGTTATCTTCTCTCCTTCAAAGCCTGTTCCCTTTCCTGAAACAGATCTTCTATTATAATCTGCTTCCATACCACTCTCAGGAGAGGAAAGCCCAGAGATGGGACTGAATATCCTTCAGTCTCTAGTCTTCCTACCAAGCTTGCCAAAAATACTCTGTGCAGAATGGTATTCCTTTAATACAACCTACACTACTTTAGAGGTAATTAGCGTCATTAAGTAATTTTATGTGTCATGAATTGGATAGATGGACCAATGAGTGAATGTGGGAAGCCTTGCAAACCTGTAGGGAAGCTTGGAGTTATGTGGGAGTTTAAAGAAAACTCAAATTATGGGGTTCCTGGCTGGTACGATCAAAACTGAGAATGTGGCACCAGCTGGTTTCTGTTCGGGGCCAGTATAGTCTGTTTATATTGTTACGGGGCTTGGAGAAGTTTAAGAAAAGTATTGCTTCCACGTAGGATTTTCTAGATATTATAGCCTCAACTGATGTTATTATTTAAGCACTAAGTTAGACCAAAGGTTGTGCATCTCATGTTGGTTACATTTCATTTGCTCATTTGGAAGGGTGAGGTGGAAGAGAAAGGCTGTGAGGGTTTGTCTGTACAGCAATACGATTTTATTTCCCAACAAGTTGTTTAATTGCAAATGATGATGCACCTGAGTCTGTGTCAGGTTGGCTAAGGTCAGGGCTGAAACGAGACTAGAAACCACACTTAATGAATGACTTCTAAATGGTGAGGACTGAGCCAGACCAGAGTTGGGCTGGCTTTTGAGTTACAAAGCAAGTCTGTACTGATGTCTTATACCTTTTTCTTTTACTGGTCTTCAAACTATTGAAACACTTTTTCAATTATTTGTCACTGTGTTGTTGTCGTTGTGTACGGGTGAATCATCATGAAAACTCAACAGAGAAAAAAAACCCCAAACACTCCAATCATCACAGAATGGATGCTTCAAAACTGCCCCCATTTAATCATTGACAAGCTCTTATTGAATGCAGCTTTATTGATAGTGACGAGGTTACAAAATAACACTACATACATTTTAGTTTGTTGTTCATTATATAGTACCAGAATATTTTAAGAAAACAATGAATTTTTTTTGCCAACATTTTCTTAATAAATAAAGTGTTTTAGGAATATCCAGGACAAGTATTTTATTTCAAATTCCCTGAGAGGGAAAAATAAATGGTATTTACCCTCTGAATGTCCTGGAAGGTAAATTTTTGATATTTTAGAGTCTTTAGTTTTTATAATTACTCATGAAGGAGTTTTTGGAAAATTATGCTATAATTTTTACTGGTATGAAAAGAAATACTGAAAGGTAATTCCTTTTAATGCTGCCTTGTGCTAGAGAACATATTCATCGGTGGCTGGGATGGGGATCTAGCTCATTCAGAGATTACACAAATTCATGTGTTTGTAACTAAGGGAAAAAAATAAATGATCAGTGATTTTATAATAATTCCTTTCATCTGGTAACTTGGATAAATTCTGAAGACACCTGGCCAGGACAACCAGTAAAAAAAAAAATTGACCTCTTACGTATTTCATATTTCCAGGTAAACCTTTATTTACATGAATGTTTGTAGAGGGCACTTGCTATAATTGCTGCTCTGCCTTAAACCACAGAACCACTCGGTACTCACTTCCTTATCACCTCGATTATATTTCCTCACTCATAACCCTCCACTACCATCTAATCATTGCTTTAAATTATATTGATCCGTGCCATCACTGACCTTCTATTCATAACCATTCTTACAATATAGGAAGTCAAAATAAAACTCATTCAATGCACTGAAAGCAACTAGTACACCAGGGATGACAACCTAGCACCAAGAGCCTAACTAAAAGCAGACAAACTACATTAAAGCCTGGCTTCCTGGAGACTTTCGTCAGGTCTCTGGCCCATTCAGAAAAAGAGAGCTTGAGTTTTATTATTTCAGCTGCTGGGTAACATGCTATTTCTCTGATACCTTGAACCCATGCTTTTATTTAATTACAAGGTTCAGGCATTACAAAAATAAGAAGTCTTTTTTTTTTTTTAAATATTAGTGTTATTTATGTCCTCTTTTTTTTTTTAAAGAAAAATAAAAGGAAGTATATGGTTGGATCCTAAGATTTGCGAGTGTAATTGAATGTAAGCTTAAAACATAATAAAAAATTGCCAGTTGGGATACATGGAGAAACTGTCATGTTTTCTAGGAGCAACTGCTTCAATATTTGGGTTAAACAATGTTTCATGCACACATGAAAGGTGATACACATTATTTTGATTCTGCATACTTTTGTGTCTTTCAATCAGCAGTGTAGGATGTTCCAGGATATAAAACTTTCATGAACCTTTATGTTCCATACTCCCTATCAATGTGTTATGTCAGAAATCCTGGCATTTCAAATGCATAGGGGTCTTTATTGACCTAACTGCTGAAGCAGAAGATAGAACAGCTCAAATATGTGTATTTTCTGGGTCTTCAGATAAATGATGTAACAAATACATGAAATGGTAACTTCAAATGATTTATCTAGCTCCAACATGTTCCAGTTTCATCTCCAGGAAGCCACTGCCAAGTTTTTGCACAACCTATCTTATCAAGCTCTGATAGATGAAAAATCCTCTGGTTTCACTATTTCTCCTCATCCTTCCATCATATAATGTTACAGTTGATTGATTCTTACTTCATTTCAAGCTCTAGGTTCTCCTCTTCATATAATTGTTCTAACATTTCAAGGGGAGACACATCTGTTAGTGTGCATGAAGGAATTACATCTATTTGCCCACTTATGATCTGCAATCTCTAATAAAACACTTTTTCTCTCAAAATTAACACTATGGACTTCTCAGTTTTGTGAGTATATGTGTGCATATATGTTTGTGTATGTGTATATGTGTTTGTGATACGTACACACACACACACACACACATACGTATACCAAGGTAATGAACCACAAATACACATACTAAGGTAAAAGATGTTGTAAACCTCACATACGCTTCACAAGTAGTGACCAAAATGATAAAAAAAAAAAAAAGACAAGTTTATTTTACCAATGCTGCTGCAAGGACAAAAGGCTATGTATAGATTTCATCATTGGTAAATTAAGAGTTCCGTGATTTAACTTGCTCCATAAGCTAATTTCTCACAAAGCTTTATTTTCCAACCTGGGCATACAAGGAGTCAAAGGAGCAGGTGCCTTTGGATCTGCCTCATACTTGATGAAACTCCTCCTCTGTATGGGATAAGAAGATAGCCCAGTGTTTTTGCATTAATAATACCTTGTTCTTAATTTACAGTATTTATAGCCTTTATCTGAGTGTTACCATTAAATACCCAGATACTGAACTTTTCATAAGGGGCAATGATATAAAATTGTTCCACAAAGTGTGCTATATGAACCACCTTTCACAGTTCAAACAAAATATTTTTGATATAAATATCATAACTCCAGCAATAACCTATCTATACAAGGTAGGACAGGCTAGGATTAATACAAACCAAGTTATATTTCCATATATCTTATGTTTAACCCTTTAAATAGTTTGTTTTATTTTTCAAAATCCAATTGCACATAACCCATAATTGATAGGCCACTTCCTCTCCAAAACAAATAAGCTATCAAAGAATAAAGTGATAAATAACAAGAAAGGAAAACATGTATCATTTACTGCAATCACTCTCATTCCCCGAAACTTGGCAACCATGTAAGAAAAATGATATCAAGTGGATACACTCTGATTTACAAAGATAATTTGGAGCAGATGAGATTAACAAAAATAGGACAGAATGGGCATATATTCTTTTAATATTTCTATGTGAAATGAGTGTGTTAGATTTTTAATTGAGAAATCAGGAGGATTGATGTGAAGTAGGAAACAAAGGCATTTACCAACAGGAGAACCAATTTATCCAGTTATTACCAAATCTAAGAATTCTAAATGTTTCCTTCATTCTCATCATATAAAAGAGTGGGGAAATCAAATTATTGTTATTGGTTGTATAACCTTCAGGCTATCTAAGCTTTAAGTTAATGGTCCTTAAGGACACAGTTTTATTTGGTGATTTTCCCAGTGCTTACATTAGGATCAAGGTTGCTTTTAACCATGTTGGTGTAGCTTTTAGGGTGAGAGTAAGACTCCCAGGATACTTGAAATTCCTTTAATAGAGCAGTGGCCCCCAACCTTTTTGGCCCCAGGGACGGGTTTCACGGAAGACAATTTTTCCACTGATGGGGGATGCTTTCGGGATGATTCAAGCTCATTATATTTATCGTGCACTTTTTTCCTATCATTATTACATTGTAATATATAATGAAATAATTATACAACTCACCATAATGCAGAATCTAATGCCCCCGCTGATCTGACAGGAGGCAGAGCTCAGGCGGTGATGCGAGCGATGGGGAGGGCTGTAAATACAGATGAAGCTTCGCTGGCTCACCAGAGCAGCCCGGTTCCTAACAGGCCACAGACCATACAGACCAGTCCACTGCCTAGGGTTTGGGGACCGCAGTAATAGAGGACAAGGGATAAAGTGTGAATACTTCTAGGAGAAACAACAAAATGACTTAAAATGATTTACATTTTAAATGCCCCCAAATGATTTACACTATAATTATATGACTAATGTCAGTTCCTTGTTTGAGAGCAAGATTTTATCACAGAAAATACACTGGGGCCTGAGCATGGAGGAAGAGGGGAACATGCTAACACACAGGTGTCGACTTGACAGTCCCTGGTGGGATCCCTATGCCTTTTCGGTCAGATTTTGTTATGAGTTCTATGACTTTGTCATGGGATGCCATTCAAAATCCTTTAGTCAATCAAGTATAGGGGAAAAATTGCGTTGAGACTTAGAATTAAATCTTAAGTCTATATGAATATAGACGATTTCCATTTTTAAATAAATAAAACCTATAAATGATCATTTCCAACTTCCTAAAGAAAAAAAAAAGAGAGAGAAGAAAATACACTTTTGAACGTGGGATCGCTTACTCACATAAGCTTCGTGTGTACTAAAGTGTAGAAGAAAAATCTCAAATGTGGGTGTAACCGCTATACATTCAGGAAACATGTCACGTTGGATACGAATTCCGTCTGCCACCCAGTGGCCGCTGAAATAAATTCTACTTCTTTTGTTGGCTATGGCACTGTATTTTGCTTTAAAAAAAAAAAGAAAGACACAGAGGTAGATTATGCCATACCAGGAATTTAAAACCATCAGGACATATGCCTCGATGTATTTCAAAATACAATCAGTGTAGTAAATGTTACATATTTTCCTTTTCGCGAACTCAAAGGCTAACCCGTGAATACGTGTTCTTCCTGCGTCCCCGCATCTACCTGGGATCAGATACTGACTGGCACAGAGGATACCGAACTGGCCCGGGATTCCCGAGTCACGTTGTTGGGCATCGAGAGGGTGCAGCAGGACACGCCCACGGTGGCCTCGGGCAGCTCGTCGTCCTCCGTCCACTCGTTGAGCTCGGGGTTGAAGCACTGGATGCACTTCTTGTACTTCTTCTCGCCCTCGTTCCAGCCCCCCACCAGGTAGGCGCGGCCGTGCAGCGCCGAGGCGCCCGCCGTGCTCACGCCCACCAGCAGGGGCGCCGCGTAGCTCCACTGGCCGGTCGCGGGGCTGTAGCACTCCACCGTCAGCACGTCCACGCGCTCCCCGCGCGGCCCCACCTGGCTGCCGCCCATCACGTACACCCTGTCGCCCAGCGTGACGGCGCAGTGCCAGCCTCGGGGCGTGCTCAGGTTCGGCAGCTCCTGCCACGAGTCGCTGGCCGGGTCGAAGGCGCACACGGAGCGCGAGTACGCGTTGGCTATGTAGCCGCCGGTCACCAGCACCCGGCCGTCCGCGACTGCGCTGGCGTGGCAGCAGCGCGCCACCTCCAGGGGCGCCTTCGGCTGCCACTGATTGGTGGAGGGCACGTAGCACTCCAGCGAGGCCAGACTGCCTTCGGCGTTGCGGCCGCCCACGGCGTACAGGAGCCCGTTGAACACGCTCAGGCTGAAGTGCGTGCGCTTCTGGTTCATGCCGGCCAGGTGTAGCCAGGTGTTGAAGCGGGGATCGTATCTAGAAATGGCAGAGGAAGGGTGACAGCTTTGTCGGTGGCAGCCAGGAATCTGTTACTCCGCAAACCATAATGTGGGAATCCCGACACCTACCCTGCAAGGAGGCGAGGGGCCTATCGCACCTCCTCACCTGGGGGCTGGTGTTTCTCTCTTAGCCAGTAAACACGTGTGACTCTTGGAAAAGGCAAGGCAGGCATTGGTGACTCCCAGGCCCCTCCTCCATTTATAACACTACTCTTTTTATTGGGCCACTTGGGGAAGAGCCCACAGAGACCGAGCTTCAGTCCCCTTTCCTCCAGATTCAAATATCTGTCATCCAGGGCGACTTAACGAGATGCGCACGTGGGGAGAGCTGCGTATTTGTGGCAATTAGAGGAGGAAACACGCTCCATTAAAGTCAATTCCACATATCTTCAGACACCAACCATCCCTAGCTGACTCTTAGTGCTTAATTAAGATAGGAATGGACTGACTGGTTTTCTCCCTTTCTCACAGACCCCTTATTCCCACGCCTATCTTGGCCACTGCACAGTAGACCAAGCCGCTCCCCCAAGTCTTCGCTCATCTGTTAGAATGAGACCAATGGAGCTCATGTCTAAGAGCATCAACTAACGCTTACCTTTTGATACTTTTCTATTTTCCAGCACTTATCTGTAGATAAGACCTTTTAGTTTAGGGACATATATATTTTTTCAGTGCTCAGAACTATTGTTTTATAAGCACTCAAATCAATACTGCAAAAACAGCGGCCTGAATAATAATAGGTGGGTTGTCAGCAGGAGGAAAATAAGCAGTCATAGAGAACTGATGCTTTCCTGTTTACACAGTTCAAAAGTATTGTAAATACAGAACTCACACCTTCAGGCTGATGTTCGTCTTTGTCTCATTTAACTACAGATCAAAATTTAACTACAGTTACAAGTTAGAGACTAAAAATCAATTAAGTGTTTGGGTTCTTTTAAATGATGCACACGCACATAACGAAATAATAAAGAATATTTTTCGTGAAATTCTGTACACATTTTCGGTCTTACTCTTTAGTTATGTTTGACTTTGTACTACTATCATGATAGAAGCATGACTTTCTGAACATTTCATATATATTGGAAGTTTAACTTTTATCCTAAATATACAAAATGATATGGCAATTGGAATTCCATTTTTATGAAGGATTTATTATGCTTTCATTCTTTCTAGATGCATCAGAAATACTGACATTTTCCATTATTCAGTCTTCAAATAAATATTTTAAATTAATTAGCTGGCACATTTTTAATGATCTCATTCTATTTGCCAATTATGAATCTGACAGTTGTCAGTAGCAGTCACTTAAAAGAAATTTTGTATTATGTTATTCTTTTTTACCATGTAATATTAAAAACTAAATTTTTATCCAATTTCTTTCAGAAGTCAGAGTATTGTGAAGAGTGGTCAGCTAGAAATGAGTAAATGTGAATTGCCACTTACTAGTGTTAAAACTTCTCTGGGTATCAGGTTTCTCATATGTAAAATCAGAATAATCGTATCTTCCCTGTCCGCCTCAAAGGCTTGTTTCAGAAATCTCGAATGCATCATATACATGAATGCACTTTATATAATGTAAAGTGCTGTACATATGTTAGGTGGCATTATTATTATTATTTACTGAGACAATGAACTAATCTAACAGGCATGATTAATTTACTTCTATACAAGGGAAATTTCCCCATAATATCGAACCATTTCAGTTCCTAATAAAAGATCAAATACCTGCAGAAATTGCTGACTGCATGCTTGGCTTGATTTCTTGCATCATTCTGGTCTTCCCCACCGGCCACATAAAGAAATCCATCCATCACAGCCACACACTGATTAAAACTCTTGGCTGGCATTTCTGTAAGCTTGCTCCATCCATTTTCAGGGTCTCTATACAAGATGTCTCTACTAAGGGACTTCTCAGTAAGGCCTGGGCGACCCCCAACAGTGACGAGGACTCGGCATCCCCCTCGAATTCTTGTTCTCCTAGATTGCAATGTGTTTTGATGATATGGAAGTAAGTGGTAGTTCATAGCATCTACAAGAAGTTTGTGACAATCAGCATCTTGCATCATTCTTGGTACAGATTGAACATAATTGACCAGGTCTTGCGCAGAGATGGTACCAAAGCGAATATTGCTCAAAAGATCTGCAGCATATTTCACTCTCTTTTGGTCAAATTCTAACCATTTCATTGCAACCTGGAATGCTACTATCTCAGAAGGCAACTGTAAGTCATCATCTATAAGAAGTTCATTAATTTGTTCAAATGTAAGTTTCATAAACTGATCTGATTCTGCAAATTCAAGGAAGTTATCCCGGATAAATTTCTGGGCTGCTGCTTTTGCGTTTTTCAGGGAGTATGTTTCTGCAATGTTAACAACGTACATGCAATTCTCAACACTCATCTCCCGTATCAGAAAATCGCTGCACATCTTTACAAGAGTGTGGATCTGAAGATAAACAGCAGCAGAAATAATGCTTCCTATTGTATACAAGGAGAGAGTCAGCTTTCCAGTGTAGGCATATGCAATGACAGTGGCCAGGCCTAGTGGTGCGATGTCATTAAGATCCACCCTCTGAGTTGACGGGTCTTTTTTAAGGATGTTGTAAAAATATGCACTGCATGAAGCCATCACTGACTTGTGAACATCAAAGGATTTGGTTTTGGTACCAATGACTAAGTCACAGAGGAAGCTCTCCTGCCGCATCTTACTTAAACCTTCTAAGAGGTTGGGGCCATAAGAAGCATCTGTTAATTCAGAAGAAATGCAGCTAAGGCCATTGCCTCCCTCTAGGAGCCCATTCAGAGCATTCAGTTTGTTTAGGGGGCTGTCTTCTACAATTATAGTCATCTCATTTATATCGCCTTTGTTCTTTTTGACAGTCTTCTTTTTGGGTGCCATGTTGGCAAACACACTGTCACAGGCAAGAGCTTGCTAAAAAAAAAAAAAAAAAAAGGTATGATTTTATTTTAATTGTGCTTTGGACTTTGAAATACCACATTGAGAAACTCTTCTTTTTCATAAGATAATTGTTTCTAATGGCCTAAAGTATATTAATCCTCAAAAATAGATTTAAAAATTTGCACTAAACTAGATGCACATTTTATTGCAGTTTACTTCAGTGTCAAGTGTTGGAGACAATTTTAGAAAGATTTATATTATCAAATGAGATCTCTCAGTAGGTGCATTGCCAAGTAATTATTATATGGCAGAAATGACAAAATTTCTTCCAATTCAGTTGTACAGTAATTGTATAATAGTAGTTAAATATCATTTGAAGGGCTTAATTTACACTCCTGAAAAAGTGAATTATAACCACTCTGAAGGTTTTCCTCAATGAAATACTAAAATTCAGGTGTCCATATAAAATGTAGAAAATATTATGGAAAGAGGATTTTATTCACAGTAGCAATGGAACCTATTGCATTTTAAGAGACATAAGTACTTGACTAGAATTTAGTGGGACCCATGGTAAGCACTATAGGATTTTGCCAGAGGATTTGAAAGAAGAGGGACTCTACATTCTTATATGGACAGTTGGATGCCAATTCTGTGAAATTTTAGTTACTCCCTGTGTAAGATTTTTTTTTTTTGGAACTGAATAAAATAATTCCAGAGTTTAACTGAGGGAGTAAGTATAAAAGAATATCTAGGAATTTTGTTTAAAGGCCTACCAGATAAAAAAATTACAGGAATTACAAATGTGTGATACTGAGTCAGGAATGGAAAAAAATTTAGTGGATAAATTGAAGGGTAGAAAACTATATATAAAAATATTTGTGTG
>RJWJ010017531.1:0-32816 GCA_004363605.1 Indri indri
TAGCTTCAAACTATCTCATGATCCTTCTGAGACACTACATTGACATGTAGTTCTTAGCATATTAATGAATTTGAAACAGGAATCAATAATGTACCACTAATTTAATCAGGGTTAAAGTTAGCTTTACTCCAGCCAGAAAGACAATGAGATATATGATGTCATGATAATCCAAATATGTAAAAGTGAAGAATCGAAGTTGTGAGAATAACTTGAGTTAATGAGTCAAATTGCCTCTAATAATCAGTCTTAATGTATAATAGGAATAAGCATATTAAAGCATTTCTGGTTGTAACATTTCATAATTTGTTTATATTGAGTTATAAGTATTATGTATAGAAAATTAGGTTAAAAAATTTAGAATTTAGAAACATCAACCTATACTAGTATTAATAAATGTTTACTAAATTTTTCAAGGACCTGAAAAAGATCGTATCTAACTATGATATTGTGTGATACTATCAAGGATGTTTTTTAAAAATAAAATTGATTGACACTAACTTGGATTGTTTAGATGAGCTTTTTCTTGAAGCCAGAGGCCCTGAGTTTAGAAGTCCATCAATGTTTCTAGCAGTACTGTGGGTCTATGAAAATAGGCAATTTGTATTTATGATGGTTTCTTGTTGGTGGAAGTAACTTCTGTCTTGAATGATCACTACTTCTTAAGTCAGATTTTTGATAGTAAAAGAAGTTGAAATGTACTTTTTTGGATACTTTTATAAGATACTGAAATAAATGCATAATTAAATGACAATTCTATTTTGTCTCAAATTATCTGAACAATTTCTTCAATTTTTAATTTCATTCCCACAAGTGGACCCCTGAATGGCAAGTTACTACATACATTACCAATTTCCCTACCTCTTACCCTTCATTTTCTCTAATATGGGAACTAAATGGTCACATAATATCTAGCTATTTTGAAATACTTCCTTTATTTTTATCAAAATAAAATATGAAATTCTGCCCTGTCAGAATTTTTTACATGAGCCTAAGCCACTTAAGGGACAGGTTTAGTAAAGCACCTATATTATAAGTAATGAAAGATCATAAAGTATGAATTATTAACAGGCTCTAAGAAAAATTTACCAAAATTTTTAGATACTGATATATTCTTAAATAAGTCATATTTATATATTATGTGGTATATAATATCTAAGTAAGCTGCTTAGGTGACAAGAGATTAATATGAACTACAAAAAACTTAAAATAATATCAGCAAAATTTAGTGAAAAAAAGGAAAATTTAGAGGGGTTTGAATTCTAGCTCATAGAGTCTTGATTCTTCCCCTTGATTCTTCCATGGCTAGACAATCCATTCAAACCTAAAGGATAGTGGAAGGATGACTACGGCACAATATACAAAACACCATGGAACTAGGGTTTACATAGAATATTATAATATAACAGTACAGAACTGCAAACATTTGAATGGGTTAAATCTTAGAGATCAGGACAGACTGACCGCATCATCCATCATTCCTCCTTTCCCCTTTCTTCCCAGTATTTTCCTATCCTATTGTACCCATTCATCTCCCCTTACTTACCCCTTCCCTTCCCTGTCTCTCCTTACCCTTTCTTCACCTCCTTTTTTCCCTCCTTCCTTTCCATACTGTTCCCTACTGAATGCCCATTCTTTGCCAGGCATCATGCTAGGTACCAAAAGAAGATAATTAGGATCAGATATCTGTCTTCAAAGAGCATATCACTATCCCTTTTTTTTTTTTTTTTTTTTTGAGACAGGGGCTTGAGCTATTGCTCAGGGTGGAGTGCAGTGGCATGATCACAGCTCTCTGTAACCTAGAACTTCTGGGCCTAAGGGACCCTCCTGCCTCAGCGTTCTGAGTAGCTAGGACTGCAGGTGTGCACCACCAGAACTGGCTGATTTTTAAAATTTTCTGTAGAGACAGGGTCTCACCGTGTTGCCTAGGCTGGTCTCAAATTCCTGGCCTCAAGCAATTCTCCCAATTCGGCCTCCCAAAGTGCTGGGATTTTAGGCATGAACCACCGTGCCTGGCCCACATCGCTATCTTTATGGGAGGGCCAGTCACCTAAGCATGATTTTCATTCCATGTGACAATTTTAATAGAAGTGAGGGGAATCTTAAGGAAAGGCATGGAAAATAGCTGGTTCCCTGGATGAGGTCAGTCTTGAAATGCATCTTAAAGCATGAGTAGGATTAACTAGGAGCAAAGGAATGAAGAAATATGTTTCGGGAAGAAAGGACAACATGAACAAAGATCCAGGGGACAGAAGGCATCAAACGATATCTGTACGAGAAACTCAGTGTGCACAGCCACACTCAGTGGCCTGGGGAGCGACAGGATTAGTTTTATAGTTTAGAAAGTTCACGCTGGCAGCAGAGTGGAAGAGGGATTTAAGAAGAATGAAACTGGAGTTCGGAAAACCAGTTGGGGGCATTTTTCTACTGGATTCCAGGTGAGGGATGATTAATGCCTGGCGATCATAAAATAGGAAACATTAAACAACATGCCCGGTAGATCCAGAATCAGACCCCAGGTTTCATTACTCCTAGTCCAGAACTCTCTCCACTATCCCAGAAATACAGTTTGTTATCTTCTGGTAAAATTGAAACTTTTTTTTTTTTTTTTCTGTGTGCTCCGTTAACTACACAGAGATCCATGAAGGATCCAGAGTCTCTGGGAGCTGAGCTCTAATTTTTTTTTTATATGGATCAATTCAATATTCATTTATCATGAGTACTTGGCATGACACACTCATCTTTTGCATATAGAGATGTGCTATTTCGGAGGCGGGGAAATCCCAACCAGAGCCCTCGATGTTATATTCATTGTGATGGGGATATTTGGAATCTGTGTGAACATAAGCCTCTCATTTCCATAGCAAGGGTGCAGGCCCTCTCCTGCTATTATCTCTTCACATGTGACCTCTCAGTGCCACTACTTCTGATGCTCAAATAGTCGCTCCATCACACCCCCCTGCCCCTACTGCTGGTGCCACTGTAACATAGCAGGTAATGAGGCAAAGGGCATACTTGAGTTCTTTATGTGCCAAGCTGACAAAAATTAATTTTAAATGCTAAAAAGATGAGACTGCTAGTGCAGACGGTCACTAAACACCACCAGCTGCTCCATAGATTTGGAGTCTGGAAAAAAGAAGCCCATTTCAAACTCGACAACATAACTCCAGGACATGAGAAACCAAACCACGTCAGTGTTTTGAGCAAGAAGATATTGTCCAAATTGTACTAAATAGCTAGATAATTTGACAAAAGTATTGACAATTCAGTTTGTGCCCACACTATACTTCTAAATATCTTCATATATAGTGAAGGCAATCATAAATGACAAAAACGTTTTGTGCGCTCTAGTGGATTTGTAAATAGACTTAAAATATACATCTATGGAATTTATTTGTAAGATGCCATTTTAAACAAAGCATGGGTCTTTTTGGTGGAGATGGGAGAATGTGATACATTAACTACATACAATCTTTCTGAATTCAAATATAAAGTCAAGAGATTTTATAAGCACACACACGCCATACCCAAAAGCATTTTCTTGCAGATCGTGTAATTTAAAGTATAGACATATGAATAAGAAAGTGGCATGAATGAAAAGTGCAGAAAAAAATCCTCAACTCTAATTGTCTCCCCCTTTCAACTACATGGATCCATAGTGAAGGTTTCCAAAGCCAGCTACATATTAAAATCACCTGGGAAGCTGTTAAAACAAGTGATGTTCCAGCCCGTGTCTAGAGGTGAGGCCTACGTGTTGGTAGTTTTTCAGCTTTCCCAGGTGATTCTGATGCGCAGCCAGGGTTGAAAGTTCCTTCCAGGGCAGGGATTGTCAACCTCAGCACTGTGGACACTTTGGGCTGGATAACTGTTAAGGAAGCTGCCTGTGCATTGCAGGATATTTGGCAGCTTTCCTGGCCTTACCACACTATATGCCAGAAGCAAACCCTCCTCTCCTGGTTGTGACAACAAAAAATGTCTCCACACATTAACAAGTGTCCCGTGGGGGAGCAAAACAGGCCTAACTGAGAACCACTGTTGTAGGGCACTAAATCCCCTTGGGCCCCCCTTGCTGATTCTCAGCAGCAGCTGCTGTACAGAAGCCTGTATGTGGTTTCCATGTTCTGCTATTTTTCTCTCTTCAAAACTGCCCATCCCTTATCTTGTTCCGCATTCTCCCTACCTTCCAAATCTGACTTACTCAGTATTCCACCAAGAAGTTTCCCCCATGATCACATCCCATCCCATCTGACTCCTTCTTCCTTCTGTCATCTCAGCATACCTGCCACCAGAATGTCAGCAAGTTGCTTCGTAAATATTCTTGTCTCGTCTTCTGGAAAATGTTCTCAATTACACTGTAAACCCATTGATGGAATGAAGCTTATTTTGGAATCATAGAATTTTTGTAATGGAAGGTTCTATTTCCACTGAAGATGATTTAAAATATCTTATTGAACTTCACTTCACCGGGCAGTATATATAATAAGACAGTGTCAGATACAACTTAATGCAATATCAGTTCTCCCAACCAAAATTCCAGTTGGAATTTTGGAGGAATTCAAACTTACTTTAAAACTTGTATGTAGGAACATAGCCACATACAATTAAGTATACCTTAAAAAAGAAGGACCTGCCCTCTTAGATATTAAGACATACGATAAAGCCATTATATTAGAAATCATATTGGATTGGTACAAAAACAAACAAACTGATGAATGGAACAAACTAGAGAACTCAGACAGACCTACGAATATATATGAATTGAATAAATGAGTGAAGTAGCACCCCAAATCAATTTTAGCAGAAGAAAGAGAATGATCAACTAGCAAATCTTACAGCTAATCTTCTTGATATGAAATATTGAAATTCATAGTTACTGTTTGATTTTTTAAAATTTCAACTCTTAAGTTTTGTTTTTTAGTTTCATCCTTAAGAACAAGTTGTTTTTTAACTGGTTGCTTAACAAAATGCAAACTGCCTCTTTAATATAAGAAATGTGTATAGGAATGACCAGTGACAGGCAAATATATTTGACTTTAATTTCAATTGTACAGAAAGCCAATTTCATGGTACACAATTGTCTAAAGGAAAAGCATATCATAAGGAATATTGTCAAATGAAAATATAAAAAGTACAAAGTAGAAAAGAAACACAAGGTGTAAAAATTCTGGGGGTGGAGAGAGGGCGTGTAAAATGAAGAAGAAAGCACCTAAAATAGAAGCTAAGGGAAGCCATAAAATAAAATAATTCTCAACAAAGCAGAAGAATGCAATAATTACCTTCAGAGGATTGAAGCTTGAAGGAAATAATGTAAACATTCAAGACTAAAAGGCAGGAGTAGGAAGGAATTCTAAATTCAGAGAATTTATCTTTAAATCTGAGCTGAATGGTTACCACATTAAAAAATATTTTATTACATTTTGGATGAGTAGTAATAATACTACTCTTGATTTATTGAACTCCTTTGTGCCAGTGATTCCAAAGAGCTCTGAAAATATCTTGTGACAGACATTATTTCCTTTTAACAGATGAAGAAATTGAGCTATGTAGAGCTTAAGTGACTTGTTCATTGTCACAATTAATCAGTGGTAATGCTGGAAATAAAATTTAAGGTTCTCTGCTATCCAGTGTATGGACTGTTTTCTGTCTCATGTTAAATGATCCATAATTAACTTGTTACAGGAATAAAGCAGATTCTTAAGGAATAATTATGAAAACCATGCCTTGGTTAAGATTCATGTTCCTGTTAAATCACTAATAAAATCATAAAAAATACAAAAATCCTTAAATACTTTCAGAAAAACCCAACTTACTGAAATAAGACCAACGTAGATATAGCAAAATTTCAGCAGCAATCAGCTGAAATTAGGAGATAATTTTAACTTAAAAACTTTTCAATCTATTTGTTATTCCCTAATAATTTAACTCTTTTCTTAATGAGTTCTTAGTCCAATTAGTATGTTAAAAACAATTACTTCCAAACTAAAAAAATAACCTCATGCATGCTTAGGACTTTTCAAGCTCAACACATTTTTTTGATGTCTAAGCACTTATGAGAAGAGAGTGGTTGACAATCAAGCACAAAAATGATTACCAACTGCCTGAAATTAGCACCACAGTAATAATCCACTGATTTTCTAAGTGTTGATGAAATCCAATGTTGATATATTTTAAAGTGAGGAATCCAAGTGGTTATTCCGTTACATACTGAATACAAACAAGCGATCATTTATTGATTGCAAAGTCTACTGATACATAGTTACTCACCTGGATCTGACATAAACAGAAAATGGGGACATTTAAAACTGTCCTCCCAGGCCTGGGGTGCAGTGGCTCATGCTATAAGCTCAGCACTTTGGGAGGCCAAGGTAGGAGGATAGCTTGAGGCCAGGAGTTCAAGACCAGCCTGGGCAACATAGCTAGACCCTGTCTGTACAAAAATATAAAAAAAATTTAGCCAGGCATGGAGGTGTGTGCCTGTAGTCCCAGCTGCTCTGGGAGGCTGAGGCAGGAGGATCTCTTGAGCCTAGGAGTTTGAGGCTGTAGTGAACTATGGATGATGCTACTGCACTCCAGCCTGGGTGACAGAGAGACCCTGTTTCTATGAAAAAAACAAAACAAAACACAACAACACGAAACAAAAAACTATCATAAAAATTATATATATTTGGGCAGAATTGCATAACCATGTGAATTAATGTGACATGAATCCCCAGGCACCTTTCCATTTGATATTTTTCTCTTCTCAGAACTTCTCTAATTTTTTATAGTTTCTCAATACCTAACGATAACAGCTTTTTCTTTATTAAAGGTAACACTTGGACAGGATTATGTTATGACAGTATAGGAAGAGGCTGGTATTCTTGAGAAAGTCCACAGACATCCTTGCCTCTATCACCCATTGTGAATTGGTCCAAATAATAATTATACGTTAAGACACTGTGCAAGAAAGCTGCCATCAAACAGCAATCCTTTCCATTCTAACTACCCCAGCACACTGTCGTAGCATGCGCCAATCGTCCTGCAGACAAGTTACTAGCTTACTATTTTTGACATGACGTATTTAGTGCTATTTCTATAGCGGAGATTCATCAGTGCCCTCCCTCCCTTCATTTCTACTGAATTAGTACAAATTTGGAGCTTATCATTCAATTCTCTCCACAATCTGGATTTGATACAACTTTCCACTACTATTATGCACCAAATTGTGCTGTTTTACTACTTAAGTACATCTTGCCCCTCTTTTCCCTTTACCCTTTGCTTGCAAAATTGTCTGCCAATAATGCTTCCCAACCTGAAATGGTCCCTTGAATGTTAGACTCTCTGTGTAGCATCTCTTGATCACCCCCATTCATCTCTCCACCTCTCCCATCTTCCTCTCTTAATCACGTAGAAAATTATACCACTTTTACTAAATGTGTCATGTACTAATTTCTAAATTGCTATTTGTGTGCAAGTCTCAGTTTCTTACACTGGACTGAGCTTCCTGAGGGCAGGTTTCTATCCTGTACATAGAACATAGTGGTGTTTCACATTCGGTGGCTCAATACATATTTGTTACATGAATGAATAAATACAGAAGAAGAAAAGCAATTATAGGTATTATATAAGATTGTCAAATTGGTTAAATAAATAAAATAAAAAGCTGTACATATAATTTACATGAACTTATAGCTCAGCCTGGGTATTGAAGTAATTATTGACTTCTCCAAAGAAAAGAAAATAATCTGGAATGTAAATGTATTAAAGACAAATAAGTTTGTCTGTTTGGTTCACTGATGTATTTCATGTACCTAAAACAATGTCAGGCATACTGTGGCCATTTAATAAATATTTGTTGAATGAACAACTAAATACTTAAAAAGCAATTACTTTAAAACATGCTCTGGCTTTTCATATGTTCTTTAGATTTTTATTTGACCCTCAATTTTCTAATATTGTAGTTGAAGAAATCTAGTCCAATCTCATTTTATTAGATATACCTGATAATGTCTCTAAACAGATATTAAGAAAAATACAAAACTACCCATATTCAACATAACTTTTGCATACTGAAATATATTATTACAAAGAAAGAGGCAGTTGAACTTTCTTGAAAAGATAATATGGTTTTAGGTTGTCAATGATGCAGAGAGATATTGTCTATATCTTGGCCTTGCAAAAGAATTTAAATAAAGTTTGTCAGAAGGTTTAGACTTCTTGGACTATTGCTTAAGTTTAACAGGGCTGAGAAAGTTATGAAGACAGAAGGGTCCATTAGGTAATGACTAGTAATGTCAAAGCTGATGGTATCACTTTTGAGACACTCTTGTAGCTCTTAGATAAAACAGCCCTATAATCATAGGCTTAACCTTTTTAAACACAGCACATATAGCCACGGCTGGAAAAAAATAAAATCAGAAGCTGGAACTAAGGTGGGGGTTAGTCTATCCTGCTAGTTCTCAAAGAAACTTTTCCAGATCAAAAACTGCAAAGGTCACATACCAGCCAACACTAGACAAAACCCACAGCAATTCAGAAAGCAAAGATGAAAACTATAATCAAATTCTGCTACCTGAGTGGCACATTGCCTAATGCACTGATAACAAAACAGAAACCCCTAATCAAGAAGTCAGCATGTCGTTTAGGACAAGAGCAGATTAAGTGTAGTGTCAACATGGCTGCAAAGTCAAACCCAGCAAAATATTGAGCGTGGACAACATTCATCTGTTTCTTATCTTTCTTTCTGATTAACAGACTTGGACAAGGTGGCATATCAAGGTTCATGAATTGTGTGTGTGTGTGTGTGTGTGTGTGTGTGTGTGTGTGTGCGTGTGTGTATTTAACTACTATTTGTTATTCAAAATTTAGCTCACATAAGTCCTCCAGTCCTCCAGGAATCACCTTCACTGATTCCCACCCCCAGCCCCCATCCATCCTTGCTCCCTGGCAATCTCATACATGCCTATAATGACCAAATATTGTGAAGGATTAAGATCTGTTTCTGTGTCAGTCTCCTCTTTTGGACTATAGGCTTTCTGAGAGCAGGGGCCTATCCTCCTGATCTCTGTATCCTGTAGTACCAGCTACCTAGCGGATGCTCCGCAAATCACAGAGGGAATAACAGATTTCAAGCCACATAGAGCAGGCTTGAAATCCGGGCTCCATCTATCCACGCCTGTGGCCCAGTGCTATGGCTGGTACTAGGGGAATTCGCCCCTCCACCTTCTGCTCCTCCTCTGGGGTCGTCCTGGGCTCTGACTCCTGTAATCCATAGGCCAGTCCCACACATCCCTGTGCTCATCTCAGATCCAGAGTTCCAGTCTTTCATTTGTCCAGAATGGGGGTTCACACGGGCTCCATGTTTACTAGCCTTGCACGCTCTAGAAAATAATTTATTTTCCCTGAGCCTCATTGTCCTCATATGCTATTATATACGGGGATAATAACACGTATGCCTTGAATGGTCATCATGAAGGTAAAGTGAAATATTGTATATAAAGCCTCTACCACCAGTGCCTGGTAAACACAGGTCTGCGATGGCATCTCGAAATATGAAGATAATGGGCACTTTACTAAATGCTTAAAAGGAAGCTGGCATTCTTTCTTGAATCCTGACTTGCCAGACCTTATACCTTCACTAATTATCATTTTATGAATAAAAATGGCAACTACTTCAGCCACTATACCTTCCTTCTGTTTGGAAAATAAGTATAATTATTCTGAGGAACGAAGACACTTTATTTTTTAAATCAACACTTTCAAAAAAATTACTATATATTCATGCAAGTGTCCTCTATATTTTTCATGTTAAAATTTCAAGTGCCTGAGAAATGATGAACTAAAATTAGGCTTTTTCCTCTCAAAATATATTTAGAAGCTGAAGAAAATTATTATATTAGGGACAACTTCTCTCTGAACATCTTAATAAACGAATTTGTGAAATGTCAGTTTCCCATTCATTGAATTTCTAGAAACGTGTTCTAAATTTAAATATTTAGTAGTCATCACTAAATGATGAACTTCTAAAATTATCTTACTAGCAGTGCCAGGCTGTGTTATGAGGCCAATTGGTAACTCAGCTTGTCATGGTGCTCCTGGGGACACTACTGCGGGAATCCATCAGACATCCTAGAGAAGGTCTTGCTCTTGGGGACTTCAACCCCCACTGAGCCTCCCGAGGAGGGATCTAAGAACTCAAAAGTTCAGTCTCATCAACCTGAATCAGTATCACAAGGACACAAGCCATGTCTATTCCTTCTGCTCCCTTGTAGAAGTTATCTTCTGGGGCAAATCACTGAAGGCCCTTGGGTCAGATCAACTCTGTCTTCAACCCAAAGTTTCTGGAAGGAGGGACCTCAAATGATGGAAATTGAGGGAGCTTTAGCTGGAAGCAGGAAATAAAGCAATGAGCCTGCAGGTGAGTGGCTTTATCTTACAACAGTCCATAGTATCCCTCTAAGTCCTCAACTGTCTACCATCTCTGGGATATGAAACATCACCCCAGATCCACCCCCCCCCCACCATCTCTGATTTGCATTAATTTCCTAGTTAAAGGTAAAAGTATTTAAAAAATAATATTGGTGCTGTTTTCAAGGAAAAAGTTATAAAATAAACATAAAACTCTTATCAAGTTCAATTTCAAATAGAGATTCAGTTGTACTTACAAGATGGCTGCAATGAGGGAAATAGAGGCTGAACAATATAGACACAAGAAACTTGAGTTAGAGAAATCAGAGGTCTGCTTAGCTAATTTGAATAGAAATATTTATCTAAAGCTCTAATTGTACACCTATTTGGGTAGAAATTTAGCACAAAACCTACGATGCCTTCTTATTTTTCCTTTGGTTTTATCTGTCCATAAACAAACACACATACGTTTGAGATGTGAAAAAAACTTAAATTCTGTAGCAGCTTTTGTAAAAATAACTGAAACTTTTGTAAAAACAGCTTTAAACACCCTGTTTGCCAAGTCGAGCAACGTGCCAATTCTGTGAAAGCTGCTACAGGTTTTGTGCTTGTCAAGAGTTGTGGAACCTGGACTGTTCTGACAGTCACCAGATAATTTAAATATACGAATAATTAGAATTCTATCAGCCGCTTCTTAAAATTGTATTACAACACCTACCTCAAACACGAGCTACATTTGGCAAATCACTCTTATTGTGATGGCCCCCAATGTATGGGTGTTATGCTGATCCACACCCCCTTTCTTGACCTACTGATACTAGCAAACTTGTGTTTTTGTGGATGGAATTTAAGGCCCACGTCCTTGTCCTCTACCCTTTTTGCGTAATAGCATGTTAGAAAAGGACATTGGCTGAGAACGGGATTACTCATAGTGGCGTTATTTTCTATAACTAACCTTTCAGATGCTTTGAGTTGTTTGCTAAAAACAATACTACAGATGACAAAAGAGTTTTCATTATCTCTTAGATAACTCCAATAATGTAAACATGTTTTCAGAAAAAGTAAGAATAACCATTGTCGTAAAGAAAGAAAGAAAGAATGGCTGTCTTTTGAAATTTGGTAGTGGTCTTAACATACATAAACGAATGAATGAATGTATAAAATAACAACCAAAGCAATATAAACACTTGTTGAAAAATATTCAGAGGACAGTCATTTTGTATTCATTATTAGTTCACAGAGCCTTGGAACTGAACACTGTAGGGTGAGACTAAAAGCTATTGTCTTATTTGACTTTGTCATTTTACTGACTGAAAAAAAAAAAAACTTAAATCAATGGCATATCAACAATAGGTAGATGGGATCAACCTGCCTCAGGATCAGGCGGTAAGAGGGTAGCTATATTGTTGGCAGAGAATTTTATACATTAATAGCACCCACAAAAAGTTGGCCTGTATTTTACTATCACCATTACTGGCAATACTAAACAGTACCAGTAATAAGATAATCCTCCCACAAAAAATATTATCTTGGTCTAAATTCTAAACAACTGTTGTTGTAATAATGTATATGCAAGCTTCGAATTAGCACATTTTTACTATGTATCCTTTAATAAGCATTTTATTCTACAGGGAAGTTAATTCAGAGAACTTAATGTTATATGGTCAACCCAGACATGTGGAAACTCAGCTGCATGTGATCATTTCAAGACTAAGTCCAGAGTAAATTTGTAACCACCCTCCAAATTGTTCAAGCTGGCTTCAAGGGCAATTGGTATCTCCAACTCCTACACTATGACATATTCCTGTATTTAAATAACAGATTGAAAATAACCAATGATAGCACAATGAGATCAAGACAAAGAAACAGAAGGTGAGTTATTTCAGTCTCTTCTTCTATATGATAACTTGGAGTTTTTCTTTGTGTTCAAAATTTTAGAATTTAAAGGGATTTTTTCTTTTTCCAAAAAATATATCAATATAATTAAAAGGTATTAATTATAGTTTTTTCCTTTCATGGTGCTGAAATATTTGTTTTATTATTTATTGTTTTTATTGATATGGTTATATACTCAAAGTTTGATAAAAGAAAATTTTCCATATATATGTCCCCCACAAGACATCATCATAATCACTATTATTAGTTTCACTTTGTGATTGTTGCTGAAAATAATTCTGTTGTACTGAATGGCAGGTGTTAAGAATGATCTCCTCCAGGTGTCAAATGTACTTATTATGCTATTGACTTAAATAGGAGATGTATACAATTTACTAATGTCATTAGTGTCTTCTTTCTTCCGTAGCACGGCTATAATAAAAATATACAACTTAGAAGACTGGTGGAATTGCTGATCTCTTCAAGTTGCCATCAGCTGAGAGCAAGCCAGACCTAAGAATGCCTAGAATTTTGAGCGCAACGCTTATTTGTGTGGGACTTAAGCACTCTTCATTTTGGAATGGAAAGAACTAATTTGAACTACTACAGGGAATTTTTGCATTTTATTTTAGAGATTCCAGTTTAGCTGTTTGATTCATTTTGTAACTGCTCTTTCTTTTTCACCTCCTTTCTCCCCCATCTCGTTCATGTCAATTTCTGTCCCTTGTGCATTAGAAGAATGTTCGGAGGGGTCTGAACCTACAGAGATGCAAAAATCAGATTCCTTTGAGTATTTTTAGCTTCTGAATCGACGATCTGTCTCCTTCCAGAAAGTATCAGCAGTTGCAGTAAAGATGCAAAAATGTCTCGCCACAGAGAAATGTTTAGTATGACCTAAGTTCTCCTTGTTTATCAGCTCCAAGGATGGGTAACAGGGTAAGGTAATCCCCCAATCACACTGTGCGCATGAGCAATGAGCAGATAACTCAGTTACATAAACTCAACTTTCTCTTCAGCATACGGCTCATCACCACAAAGCCAAGGGCTTTATTTTTATATGTTTCCATTCAGTTTTTAGCGTACTTCCATTTTTTTCCTACTTAATAAGTCAAATTCCACACGAGCTAAACTGTCAAATTTCTGAAGCATTGGGCACAGGCTGGATAACTATGGATTCAGACTTACATTGTAACGTGAATACATGTAAATCCTTTGTTTCAGGTTTATGTGTAGCATTACTCAAATCATGACTACTAAATTGTTAAGGTGAATTCTACTGCACCTCATAATTTGAAATTCCTAATGTGAATTTTATTTTAACACTTAAAAGTTTAATACTGAAGGCCGAGATATGGTGATAATAATAATTATAAAAGTTTAAATGGCTTTTGGGAGCTTAAACAAAAGGAGATAATTTATTTTTGAAATGTATTAGAACAAGGAACAGGGTGTCAGCATTCATGAGTTCCTTTGCAAGTGCCATTAACTATTTCAGTTTGTCCTGGTAAAAAGTATTAAATATTTGTATTTGTTTCTCAATAGGAAAATGAGGGTACATACATTAAAAAATTCTTAATTTTTTTATGGATAATTGACTAAAATTATTAAAAAACACAATCGTGTGCAAATTCTTACATATATATATATATATGTATATATATACACACACAATTCTCCCAAGACACCTTATAATAGTTTGCAAATGAATAATCATATTACCAAAAATTTAAGTGATGCAATTGGTATGAAGATATAGTACACATATTTTACCTAATAAAATATTTTAGCCACATTTCTCTCTGAAACAGAAGCTTGTTTCTCTTTCTGAACAGAATAGGCATAATATAAGATCATGAGAATATTTAATATAGAGAGATTTCAAAATAAATTAAGGCAAGGTAAAAGATGTCATACACTAAGGTATAATCTGTGTATTCTTTTGTAAAAATTAACATTTAATTTCTTTGTAAAGGTACATATATCTAACCTTGACTTAAGTCAAGTCAAAATGATAACAAAATCTAGTTATTCATTTTTATATTATAAGGCATTTCCTAACAAATGATAAATACCTCCAAAGTTATATAGATTTTTAAATTGTGATTTTACCTTAGTCAATTGTCCCACTATTAATATACTTTAATTATTTAAATTAATTTTATTGAATATCAAAATTCTAAGGATATTAAATATTAGGTCTCTACAAAGTTGTCAAAATGAGATGGTAATTGATACATTTCAGTTAATATATTAAAGGTAATGAGCACAAACATATACTCTTGCAGACATAATGTTCTGCAACAGGAAACAGTAATAATCAATCATATTAAAGTTTATATAAAACCTTCCAAGATCTGAAAAGAATAGCCAGATCTGCTTGCAGTTGCCAGTAAAAAGGATGAAGCTCAAAGGCCATCCATGGCTAAACAAAAATACGCCTATGTATTTCAGAAGAACTCCTGAACTTGCTAAATGTTCTCCCAAGACTTTGGCTAAGGGATCAACTTGTCTGTTACAGGTGGGCAAATAAGCAATTGCCAGGTAGCCCATTTTAGAGAGATACGGGAAGGAGAAGGAAGGAGGGTAGGGGAACAGTAAAAGGGAGGGACATCAGTGCTCTCTGCCTTGATGGAGTCAGTCAGTACAACTTGCTGCCATGGAGTGAGCTGAAGTTTACTGGTCTTCTATATGGACAGATTTTATTCTTCATAGAGGATTAATAGGTGCATGAAAGGAAATGCATAAGATATGTGAGTCAACTAGACCTAATACTGAATTACAGAGTTTTTCTGACTGTCTTCAGCACTAACAATTTGCACAGCCTATTCCACTTTTCAATCACTCCTTTAGGAGTCTGAGATTGAGTTAATGCTACTTCCTACTGAATTTCCAGAAAGTTAGAAAGAGAATTTATGGGTAGAAAGAAAAAGAGTGTCAGTTCTATACAGACATTAGTGGTAACTGTTCATGCTTAATTTTATCCTACATTTACAGCCCCCAACTTAGTGTCAGACAGATTTTTCATAATTTTTTTCAAACCAATGTTGATAGATTAGTTGGAAAGGAATGAGTGTGAAAATTCTGAACTATTCTCAAACCTAATAGACACTATGTACATATTATACATACCCACAGACCCAAACTCTTTACTCATCTAACAAACATTGCTGATTACCTGTTACATCAGGTGGTATTCCTAACACTATGGTAGACACATAATGCGAACTGTGGCTTGAATCCTTTAGGAGGTTATAGCCTAGTTGAGTAGATAAAACCTGTACATGTGTGATTAAAACAGAAAGCATTGTGAAATACAGAGCTCAATTGCGGGGCTGAGTGCGTCAAGTATTCACAGAAGGGAGTGATTTCTTCTGGCAGAAGTTATCAAGATAAATTTCAAGAGAGAAGGGGGCATGTGAGGAGGTATTAAAGGGCATTTAGCTTAATATATGCAAAAATGACAAGGATTTTTGTGAAACAGCCAAATAAAATCGAACATAATGAAAACACATTATGACCAAATTATGCTCATTACATCTAATAGGTTTTCACAGGGAAAAGTCTAACATAAAACAGGCTTGGATTCTAAATCCCTAAAATGAGCATTCGAACAAGCTGGCCCCCTTGAATATCTTAATTATTAGAACACTTCCTAAACTTTGCAATATGAATGACATTTGGAAGCCATAACTCTGAAAACTGTATTCACGGAATGCATTTGTAACTGTAAGGCATAAAAGGTGATTGTTCATTTTATCTTATTAGAAGCTTCCTTGGCCTCCATAGCAGAGCTCATCTGGCCCCCACTTCATGCTCGAGTCATGCAGATTGGAGTTGACTCTCAATTATACCAAGTCTTTCTCCAAAGATGACAGTCCAAATACAGTAGAGATAAAATACATCAAGGTTTAAAATAGGCCCGTTCAGCCCCAGTGCCGCTTCATCATGAAATGATATAATTCGCTGATGCCTCTGCCTAGCCTAACATATGTTCTATTCACAGCCCGCGTCACTCTTCATTTGTAATTATTTCCCTTTTTTTTCTTACCCTATCTTGTAATACTTTGCTTGGTTGAAGACAAATACTGAGAGGCAAAGAGTATTATCGTATGATGACCTGTTCCAGGGTGTTAAACCCCTGTCAAGGTTTGATTTTAACATGGGGTGTTGATGACAGTACATCAATTCAAGCATCATGTCCTGAATTAGACTATATTAATTATCGCTTGAGTGCAATATGCATGAAAATGCTGTTTCATTGACTAAAAGGATCTGACTGGATAAAAATCCATTTCTCATCTCGTTGCTTATGGATAAAGACATTTTTTTCTCATTGCCTTGGATTGTTCTTTATTAAATATGATTTTTATATGATTGTATGACTAAATTGTCTTACCCAACAACAGAACTGGATAGTTTTAAACAAAGAAAATTTAATGGGTTGTCTACTCTTGGCATGTCTCTAACAACGTATTTACAGTTAATAGTTAAGGCAGATTATTTTTAACAATACTGCCAAAAAATAAAGTTCTTATTTTCAGATTTCATGAGAAAAAGATATTTTCAAATTGTTGCCTCCTTCATTTAAAGAAAATGAAATTTATAAGTTACAATTATTTTCAGATGATAGAACAGCAACAAGGTCTGTCTGTCATGTAACATATACATTTAAAAGTAAAACTAATATTGTTTTTATTTTTGAAAAAAAGATATTCGCATGAAGCTTTCAACACTAGACAAAGTTAAAATTACTCATAAGTCCAACTAACACACAATAGTATATACATATATTTGCTAGGGAAACAACTAAAAGAAGAAAGAATAAAAACAATTGAGGCCTAACTTTTACCACACAAAATCTCCAGGTGTTTATAGTTTCTGTTTAGTTTTAACAGAAATATAATTTTTGGCTTAAAATAGGAATTTTTCTAAATCTTCTCAAGTTATAATATATCTTAAAACTTTGGTCAACAATATCTCAAAAGTAATATATAACCCTAAATTTAAAATATGAAATTAGGAATCCTAAACCCAAATTTTATTAAAAAATAAAATATTTACTAAAACATGTTACCATGCTTTGTCAATATAGTTCATATTTTAGAAATAATTTTTAATTGTAATGAAAAAGAAACAAACCGCCACTCTCTTAAAAAATAGACAAATAGAGTGAAATGATTCTAGCTCTAGTTTTTATTAGTCAATATGATTCTAAAGTTTTCCCCATAGTGGTCTTTTCAGTAACAATTTCACAAAAAGTCAAGTTTAAATTTTGAAGTGGGAGATTTTAAAAATTAGAAATATATATTTGTTTCATTATAAAGAAGAGTTAGGATCCTGTAAAACAGAATGTTCAAATTCAAGTTGGCAAGTTAATGCAAACAACTCGTTCCTATTGTCCTTTCCACTAGATTTTACAATTCTAATGTAGTTAGTAAAAAGCATTAAACAGGCCGTAGGAGAAAGGGGGTGAAGGTGTGGTGATCTGTCCATGGTGAGGCTTCCCTGAACCCCTATTCAACTCGTCCCTGATAAATGGGACAGGAGTTCCCAGGGTGTGCCATACACCCGAGCCACCACAGTGAAGCCTGGCCACAAAGAAATTTGTTACAAAGGTTGTAGCCTAATATCATCATGATTTTAGAAAGCAATTGATTTCTCACCATATTCTGCGAATGCTAATCATTAAATACTGCATGCAAAATTAGATCATGCCCAGAAAACAGGGCCCAGACGATACACATCTGTTTGACCTAGAAAACATTTAATAAATCCCACCTTTGCTTCATGTTATGAATTATTAAGTTTACATAAAAAGCTATAGCGTGGGAAGAAATCTGAATATATTTATGGGGCAAATACTTGGTGTGGTGGAAGGAATACTGGGCTAGAGATGACAGAAGTCATGAGACACTGTTGCTCTGCTACCTACTAGTCACATGAGACAAAGACAAGCCATTTCTCCGAAATAGAAAAAATAATGCCTGCCTCTCTGCGGCATGAGTGTGTGGCAGGGGTCGTTGTAAGTGAAGGTGTCCTGATGATGGCAAGATGTTACATAATTGCAGGGTAGTGTTGCTCCTGCTTTTAGCCTGGAAAGAGAGGGAATAATATCGGGGGTGGGGGAGCAGGCAGGGGGTGACCCATATCAACTAAAGAAGAGGAAACCCTGCAAGATACTGGCCTGGTTGACAAATGCTTCCAATAAAAATGTTCATGGATCCGAAGACTTGCTGAATCTCATTTAACTGTGTTGTTATTTCCCCCTTCGCCATAGTTTCACAGCCTCCATCTTTGTATAAACACTTTCCCTTTCTGCCCTCTCTTTGCTTTCTGGTTGGTCAGAACAAAGGCTAAAGGGAGCCACTCAAGGACCTCTCTGACAATAGTAAACATATAGACATACATAAATTGGCCTCAAAGGAAAGACATTTTTTATTTTAAAATAAGTATATTTGAATATTAAATTAACCAGTTTAAAAATAACAATTCAGAACTGAAAATACCCTATTACATTTCAAGATCATAATTCTACAGTTACCAAAAGACAAAGGAAGGTCCATAAACTCGTAAAAGCAATAAAAATGTAGATATTAATACATTTTTGATTCTGCAATTGATATTACAATTTCCTTTATTCACAAAATCCAGACCCTCATGGACTAAGAAATAACTGACTAATGTACCTAACACCTCATCTCATGAAAAAGTTTTTAAACATACCTTAAAATAAGATCAAATTTATATAATATGCCCTGACTTTTTACTCTTCCACTACAAATTTCAATTTCAATATATGGTAACAGAAAATATCCCAATTACTAAACTAAACTAAAAATATTCTTTGTGTTTAACAATAGAAAAAGTAGAATTTAAGTTTTCGTATCACTTTTTTTCACTTTGTCACCAAAATTTTGTCCCTAATTTATATAATAAAACAGTAACCAATCTTTCCTGACTCATGTACACAAGCCAACTTGTGTTAACTTTACAGTTAACTTGTAAAACAAAAAATCTTTCTCTCATTCTCTTCCTCTTCCTCTCTCTCTCTCTCTCTCTCTCTCTCTCTCTCTCTGTCACACACACACACACACACACACACACACACTGTTATTTATTAGCCACTACCGAAAATGCCTTATCATATGATTGTGATACCATCAGAACGCAGTGTTTCACAGCCATCACAATGTAGGATTGGCATATGACATTTATAAATGTCAGAACCCCTCCCCCAATTTTTACAGCCTAGTCCCCCTTAGGGTTTCCCGATGTAAAATGAACTAAAGGCGACGGTGTGCTCATTAGCTGTGCCACTTCTGATACGTTACGTCAATTGACAATGAAACACTGTGATATCAAAGTGCAGATGTAAAAAATAATAAGGCAACTGCTTGTGTAACAAAATCTCACTAACTGAGAATGTGTAATAAATATGCAAGGAGGCAGTTTTTATTCATTGAAAATGTGGCATGGTACATCAAACATAAAACCCAAGAACGGGTTTTGACATGCCAAACTCAATTAAAATTTGTTTTCATGACTATCATTGGAGAGACTCAGTGACTTATTTGTGAATGTAAAAGGTGATTATGCAAGTACCAAATAGAAGGATCCGAAGATATCGAGAGATTCAGATGGTGCCAGAAACAGAGCTAATGTCTAACTCTGCAATCACTTTTAATTTTAATAAGTGATAGAGAACTTGTCATAATGGAACTTATTATAGCATACATAAAACCTGTTCAGCTACCTCCTGCCTATGTAGAAGAATATGTACATACTACCTCTCTATGAACCATCCCCCACCTCTCCAATGGCCCCGAGATCTTAATGCTTAAAAAATCCCTAAAGGGGAAAACTTCAAGTAATGAATAAAGCAAAACATATGTGTGTGGCCACATGACTGGATTTTACATATGTCGACTTATATTTAGAGATAAAAAGGGGAAATGTGAGATCCAATTTGAGAGCTTTTTTTTAGAAAATTAATTATATCATTAATTACCCAAATCAAGAATATATTTGAAATTTTATTACCTTTCAGAGTTTTCCAGACCAATAAATATAGCATTATAACCATAAAATCCTGAACTTAGAAGATGATATGTTGGAAAATGGCTTCTTTAGTTTTGATATGCCCTCATTACTTAAAAATTGACAAAATGATTTAGTGTTAATGAACTGCCTGAGAAATTCCAGTACCATATTAAAAAGTCACGGAAGTAACATTCACATTTTTTTCATATAGAAGAAATGTCCTATGAAAACTTTCGATGAATATGAAATATTTAACTTTCACAGGATGCTAGGAATCCTGACAAGACAGGTAGGATTAGTACTAAATTCTACCATTGCATTCACTAAGCTCCCAGTTAAACTTGGTAAAGTTACTTACATGAACTACTTCCTTCTCAATAATCCTTAAGGGCTCATTTTGAGGAAATACAGAGATATTAAAGGGAAATCACCAAAGATGTCATTAACAATAGTGATATCAATTGTTAAGTGTGGATGTTGTAGCCATTGCTCCTTTCCATAATTTGTTCATGTGATTAATTGCAATAAATGAAGAAAGCACAATAGAGCTAATACACCATAGTCATAGTTTTCAAACTTTAGCATATATTCAAATCATCTATAGAGCTGATTACAAATAGAGGTAACCAGGCCTCAATTCCTGGGCATTCTGAATTAGGTACATCATGGGTGGGCTTTGGGTTTATTTGATAAGCCCAACAGGTGATTCTGACAAATACCAGCACTTGCTACTCATTCCCTCGAGATTTTGATAAAGAACTTAACATGGTATCTTGTTACCCACGTCTTAGGTGGATTATCTACAAACTTGTTTAAGCCAACTCTTCCTTCTTTTCCTAAAATATAAGGTAGGGGTGGGGAGTTGTGGATTTTGAAGGTGAAGAGAATTATTTAAAAAAAAAAAAAAACTTCATTTAAAATATTGTGTATTTCTAACCACATTATTTCTTCTCTTGTGCCTGATAGACTGCAATGGTCTCATTACTCTTCTCCTTACTTTAGTTGTGGCTCCCTGATATAATACCTGACTAAGTGCCTGTCACCCTCTGACACGTGATGTTTCTTCGACTGCTACGGTTTTACAACTCAAATTTCAGAAAAGTTGTTTACACTGTCACTGTTCCCAAAGCCCAAGGAGTCAAGAGAATATTTCTTTCTGTGGAACATAAGGTCCACTGTGACCTGGTTCCAATCCATCTTTCCCCCCTTGTTTTCTTCTATTTTAGCCAAAGGGTTTTCTCATGGTCTCTCAAAATGCCATATACATTTTTTAGCTTTTGGGTCATTGCTGGCATTGTTTGCTATATGCTAACAACCATCCCTTCGACCATCTGAATTAAGTTTCATCTTCCAAATTCCAGGTCAAGTACCACTTCTTCCCAGATTAGACTATAACCTCTCCACCCCCAAAAGAGTGATTGCCTTCCTTTGGATCCTTATAGAAACCTCTGCCATTTGCATTTACTACATGCTATAGTATATTTTCATTATCTTAAAAATTTCTCTCTGCCAAAGATGGTAATACGGAAGGCAGGACCATTCCTCACCCCATCCTTTTTAGTTCCTATATGCTGTTTGGAAATCACATTTTCGGGAAATATTTATTGATTGGTATTATAGAGTAACATCGTTAGTAAGCTGCTAAGAATAAAATTACTATTGGTAGACCAAAAGAGCTATAGGATCAAAGAGCATGAGTCTTTTTCACAGCAGATAAACAAGGGTTTAATTATTTGGGGGTGCAATAAATGGAGATTTTAAGAATTTTTCTATACAAAATCTTCCAGCATCACTGCAACACAGACATTCAGGTGTTAAGCCTGGGAAAATGAAATTAAATTCCACAAACATTTATCAAATGTCTTTGCTAAGGGCAAAATACTCTGACCTCTGGTAATGCAGAGGCAGTCACTCCATGACCTCTTAGAACCCAACACAGTGCTTTATACCTATCGCAGTTGGAAATTCTATTCTAATCCAAAACAAATTTAAATTAGAATTTAAGCACTTGTAGGAGACAGAACGATTAGATACAGCCTCTTCTCTCAAGGAGCTTTGAATCCAGTATTGATTTAAAAGATCAAGCAGCCACTCAATTACTGGGCTGAAAGCAAAGGAAAAATAGTAAAATTCCAGAAGGAAATGAAATTTATTATGAAAATGTTTAAAGCATAATGGTACATGTATTGATGCAGAGAAATTTAAACATAAATTGAAGGGACTCTAGAAACAGGATTTTCTACATATGAAGCCTAAAGTTCCCTGCTGAATACAAAGGATACTTGTGTTTTAAGATGGGATTTGGATTATTTGATTTGTTCAGCCAACAAATATCAGAGTGAGTACCTGCATTTATTCTTTCATTCAACAAATATATGTGAGCTGGCTTTGGGCAGTGTTTCCTTCCATTTGGCCTGAGAACCAGTCTGGCGCTCAAGTTTAATAGGCCTTGCAGCCATTGCTCCTTTTGGTGGAATGGGATTGAATGAAAAATCCTTTATATTCAGGCTCTTTTCCTACCTCCAGAGGGGAAACTCTTGGTAATAGACCATACCATTGAAATTGGATTTAAAGGTGACATATACTATGTTGCCAAATTTCCAGTTGGAAGCTTGAAACTGGCTACTTCCATTCTCAGTTATAACTCGTTGGTCTCTCCATTTATTCTGCTCTGGTCATGTTCTGGTATTATTCGTATCCATTTCTCTCTCATCCACTCTATTGTGTGCTTCATTACGGTATAAACAATAATACTTTCTGTTGTAACATCTTTGGACCTAGTACAGTGCTCTGCACCAAGATATTCAACAAACGCTAGTTAAATTGCTAAAAAATTTAATTGAAAACATGGTGCTAAGTGTGGTTGTTGTGGTGATGATGGTGTGGGATATAAAGATGCATAAGATGTAGTTTTGTTCCCAAAGAATTTTCATTTTAGCTAAGGAGATAAAACACATTCTCAAATAACTGTAATACAAAGTATGAAGTGATAAGCGTCACAGAAGTGGTACAAAGGAGGTACTATGAGAGTTCAGAGGAGGGAGAGATTACTTCCAGCTGCTCAGTGTCCAGTGTTTTCTGCTCAGGGCAGTGAGGATTATAGGATAAAAGAGACAGTACTTGCCACAATTTGATACACAAACTCACTGGCTGATGAAAAAGCCAAATGCACAGTTTCTGGTTTAAAACCCAAAGATACACATATTAAATCCAAAATGAGGGATACACTCAGTGCTATCCTGTTTGAGAAGAACAGAAATCCATGGGTGCATGAGTGTTTGGGAAAGGCTTGACGGAGACGCTCAGCATTGAGCCTTCAACAACAAAGTGACTACATTGAAAAGGGGGATTTCAGGCATAGGGTGTCACATTGGCAACGTCTCAGAAAGGAACATGAGAAAAGGAGATGCCATGTAGTTGCTTCTCTGTAAAAATCAGCCATCTGGTTCCTGTGGTATGGCTCATCAATTCCCTCCAATGAACCCAAACGGAGAGGGACGAGAACAGTGGATGGAGCCTCGCATGGTATAACAGCAGAGGGCGGGGGGGCCGAGTTGCCCCGTTAGTGGACAAATATCCTAGGATACCTTTAGGCTTCTGTTTAGCTAGGAAATGTGATGGTGTGCCCTTTGCTGCCTCGATCTTGCTACCTGCTATGCATCCGTTAAAACCACCTTCCCACATTTTAACTCACTTCTGACCTCTGACCCATGCGTCAGATTATGTTAAATATTTATGAAAATGTATATAAGAATCTTTTAAATGAAAGATTAAAAAGTGCTACAAAATAACTGTGAGAAAGAAAATTGACTACATATACTAAGCTAATGTGCATTAGGAAAAATTCATGGTATTCCTATTACATCTTTTGGAAAATAGATGAAATGTATTTTTTTTCTCAGTATCTCATTACTCTCCTTTTCTGTTGGTGACGAGGTACACCTGAAACTTCACACTTTGCTTGTTACAGCACCCAGATGATGATCCCTCACATTTTCAGATTGTTCTTCCACTGAAAGGGATTCAGACACTTCTCCTTGATCTATCTTTGGCTCCTATTTTGAATGGCTTCAAGATGTAGGCTAAATGTTTTATTCCTCAGTTTTATGTTTTGTCATTGAGATAGCTGTAAAAACAAGAGTTCTTATTAAGGAGTCTGATAATTTTGCTTACACATATGACCTTGTTTATAAGTAGATTTTAAAAATAATAAATTTTTATTTTTGGTAAAATCGTGTCATTATATTTTGTTCTGAATGGACATAAAAATACAAAAGCAATGTGGTGGAAAAACAGTGGAACATGGTCAATTATTTAGCATACCACAATAAACTATGTGCAAATAAAATTACTACAGGAGTAATTTTATCTACAACAAGTCATAAGTATTAACTAGGGTAAAGTTATTCCTAGCAATGTGACAAAAATACATCTGACAAATTATTGAATGAGCAATGCACATGAACTCTACTCTAGAATTCTGTTATAATAATTTGGAAGGATTTTCAAAATCCATTATATACAGTATACAATGAAAGCTTCTAGGTTCGTTTTGAAAAGCTTCTTGTCATTTGCTTATTTCATCAGAAAAATCAGACAACCATAAGATTTTCATAATGGGTTCCTTAATTGCACTTAATATGACTAACTATACATGGAAGACATATAACATCCATGTATTTAAAACCAAAATATCACAAAACTGTGGTGCATATTAAAAGCATACAGGGCCTACTTTTCTTTTGTAAAATTGTAGAAAATTTGTAAATAGCAAGGGTGACCTCCAGTGTGCAATAGGTTTATGCCATTGCATTTTTTCAGTAACAGAAACTGTGCATTGGCCTATTCTAATTCTCTAAGAGTGCTAAAGATAAGGGGAAAGGGAATTTTCTAGGTCAAAATGAGTTTGTAAGTTCAAAGCAATTGCTTTGTTTCATTTTTAAATTTTTGTTTTCTTTGAAGCTTGTGTGTTGCTTGTAACCTGAAAACACAAAACAGCATGGGAAAAGAATCTGTGACTAATAAAAGTTAGAAAACTATTTTTCTTACAGATGATGTGGTTAGAATCGATACTCATTAAAGCTTTGAATAAGCTGAATTTACGTTTTTTGAAATGAGAATTCAAAAAGGACATTCATTAAATGTCTCATCCTGCCATGCAAATAGTAAAACTACCTGACATAATTTCTATACATAGATACTGACACTTACGCCAAATAACAAACTAACACTACCAAAAATCAAACTTAAAAAGCTTTTTAGAAAGTCTCCAAGATCAAAAGCTTTTCACTGTAGATAAAATTTCTTTTTATGAAAAGCTAATGGCTTGCCACATTGTATAATATAATTTCTATTTGTCTCTAATCTCAACACAATAAAAACTATTCACGCAAAAAGAAAAAGCATGATGCTCTCCTTAGGAGCCCACCCAACATCACTCGCTTCGTCTTTCACACTGCAGATAATACACATCATCTAAAACTACCAGAGATTTTTTATTTGCAGGTTTTGTTTTTATTTCTTTACTTGATAAACAACGAAACTTTGGGGAAAATGAGGTTTCTTTTCAAAAGATTTCGTTAGTAAAACCTCAAGTTCTGCCTTAGCTGACCAGACCACACAAAAGATCTAATTATATGGGTGCCCACCAGAGCTCCTGGCTGTCAGAGTCAGCGTCACTCTCTCCATGAGACATATCTACTTTCAAAGTTCTATGCCATGGACATTAAAAATTCGCTCCAGGCTGACTCTTGGCATAAAAGGTATAAGGCTGTGAATGAATTTCTTTCTTTTTGTGAATATTCGTAACAATCAGTGTGGACTTCTCAAGTTTCTAGACAGGGAAAAGTGTAAATAACTATATGTGATACAGTTTGTTTATATAGTTTATAATCTACATGGGGGTGTGTGTGTATATAAAATGTTTATTACTAATAGAATACAACTGACAAACTATTTAAAATTCACATTGGTGATAATACGTTCTAATTTTAATAAATTACAAATTAGGAAATTCCCAAGTATGACATAATCTAAGAAATGATAATTACTCCTTTGGACTTGTTATGATCTATCATGTCAAGAGTCTGTTTGCTACCTGCTAAGAAATGCCTGAGCAGGCCCTGACATGATGGACCCTAATGGCTCCAAAGGAGCCATTATTGTCTACTGTGTCAATATTTTGCGTGCTAAACAGGATCCACAGAAGATTTTTAAACCAGACTTTTGCATATCAGGCAGTGATGATGACTCAATCTATTATGTCAATAATATGGTATAAAAAAGTCATTCTCTTGAATTTACACAATTATAGTCATAGGCATATTTTGTCAATGATCCACTTAGAATATTCGTTGAGTATACTCAGAAGATAACATCTTTCAAATCTCACTCTAATTTTTTTATTGTAAAAATTTGTTTTAGAATTTCATTTTAAATGTGGCAAATTAATACCATAAAAAGGTTTGAAGCAAAAAATTAAATTTATCTGACCAAATTATTTTCACAAACTCCTCGTAAGTCAAATTAGATTTTCCAATGTTTCTGCAAACATTTTAGATAACTTTGTAAATAAGGAAGATACCCTTTACTTTCCTCCCTGAAGGGCATGAATCAAAATTATCAATGCAGCTTTGACCTTAATTCACACTAATCCACATAGATACCACAAGGGGCTCAACATGGAAAGCATATCAAAAATACGCATTACATCCTACATTTTCCAATCAAAGGAAAGAAAATGAAGGTCAAGTATAAGATTCTATTTTTATTTTTGAAGATATTATAATAAATAATGATTTTACTTTGGGAACAAATGATTTGTTAAAATCTATTGGGATTCTACTTTGAGACATCAATCTTGGAATGTTGACTATATCTTTAAATACTGACAATTATTAAGCGGTGCTTAAGAACACAGAGGGTATCTGTAAAATCATATGTAAGCAAGAAAAGGCATGGTAAAGTATTAGGTGGTAATCCAATCTAACTTCTTTCAGAGTTACATTTTAAGACTAGGGAGAAAAGAGTAACTTTTATGGCTTAATATGAATAAATTGACTTCTCATCCTAGTTATTTGTTAAAAACCTGTATGGGCAAAATGCCAGCTATATTCATGTACCAAGTCAAAGAGCAAGAATTTTTTTTAATAATAGTATTAAATGCCATACATTTAGAGCAGGAATAAAATGTCTCCTTTTGTAATTTTATACAAATGGATTAAGTATCATAAAGAGTGGATATAGTGCTCTTTTTGTGTATTGATTTTTAAGAAATACTTTCTCAGATGTGTCAGACATGCCTAGATTTTTGAGTAAGAGAATTTTTTTTTCTCTCTCTAAATCTTGGCTCTGCTCTTATAAAGCAATGTTTTGGCAAAGTCGGCAAGTTCCTTAAATGAAGATTTTCCCCCCTTCTGGGTATCAGGAGACCATTTTAATTCACTCACCAGCTAAACTCTCAAAGGGACTGGTGTATATGGTAACATAGGAGCCAATATCCCAGCTATCAGTTTTCATACTGCCTAGCTGGACCTTTACATTACGGCTGCCCCACATTTATTGTTCCTTCATTGCATCTGTCAGCGTTTCCTGACAGCGCATTATGGAGCACATGGCTACAAAGTCAGTATCAATCAGTCCACGATCATGCAGATATAAGTAGCAGACTATTGATAATGGGCCTTAAATCAGATCATCATGGTTTAAGCATAAGACTCTTAAAAGGCAGCTATCTCAGGGGAACCTCTACTTGCCTGCACCTGTTACAAACCCTGCACGCCGGTTTCTACCACCTACAACTTTTCTGAAGGAAAAAACCCGGATCTGTTAAACATACATACATATATATTGAAAAACATTCCACCCTGTAAAATAAAGCATGAAAGCAAAGGTGGCAATTAATACAACTTTTTGCTTTATCTCTTGAAAAAATTGCAGAAGCAATATATCATACCTCCCTTAACACTAATGAACCTAGACTCCCGAGGCCCACATACACTGCACATGGATAACAGCAGTTTTGTTGTGCTTTGGAAATGTCTTACTTCAAAAGCATTTCAACTTGATATGGCCATTTAACAAGAAAAGTGAGAGAATGCATAGAGTTTAGAGGTATGCCACACCAAACTCAAGGCACCATGTTAAAAACAAAGGCATCTAATTTTTCCCAGACATAAATAATAAAACAAAACAAGAGTTGCATGCAAATTTAGTAACATAAAATTTAAGGTGATAAACAGAATGGAGGCTGGCTTCTTGTTTAGTATTCCTTAGTTATCACCATAATTGCTGCATGTCTGTCATCACTAGCAAAAGAAAAAAGTGTCTTTCTCAGCTGCTCCCCTGCTTGTTTTGTTCGCTGTATTCTTGTAAAGTGGGAGAAAATAAGTGTCATTTAATGAATAGTGCTATTCTTTGTCTGACAGCTTCATATCTGTTAGGTGTAGGAGGCCTACTACTTTCTTTTTCTGATAATGTTTTTGACAGTGTGCTAAATTCCTCCCCCAAAAGGCCGGCGTGTATATTCTGCTAAAAGGGGCTTCATCTCTCCTGAATGGGTGCCCTCTTTTAACCCCCTTCAGCTTCTGTTCTTACATTAATTGAGCTGATCAGATTGAGCATATGAATTTGTCTTTGATGTATTCGTATGTTTAGTTGACGTTGCTCTCTCTCTCATTGGCAGCGGACAGAGCTCTCAGACAAATAGGACTGTTGCCATGGTAACAGGCAATAGCTAGGGATCTCTCGAAAAATATTTTTATTTCAAAATTCAAACTGGAAAATCCTCACTGGATATGGTTCTCAGTTCTAAACGTGTCATATCTAATGATGAATGCAATTAGGAATCCCACCAGTGTTTTAAATAATAAATTAGCCTAATTTTCTAGGCCTGGCATGATGACATACAAATACTAAAAAGGCGTCTTCTTTTTTAAAATCCATGACAAAGGACTTATTAATGACTTTTGTTCTTAGGATTTCAAATTAAAACGGATGGTAGGCTAATGATAGCGCTTTCTATCTGCTGAACACCAGAGGCCTAGAGGTAAACTTATTCTTTTTTTAAGAAAACACTTCAAGCTGTTGTAATATTTGGTTATTTCATTTTTTAAAAAGCAGGTGTAGAAATCCTCCTATAAATGTTGAATGCTATAGCAGTTGGTAAATCTCAGTGGATGAAAAATGCCCATAGCCATTTTTAATTACTGAGCACGAGAGAAAGGAATGGATGGTGAACATAAGTTTTACAGACCACTATCATCTTACAACGGTGGGGTTTTCAAATTCTTACTATGTTCTTTGAAATACAAAGAAAAAAAAGAAATAGCTACTTCAATATATGATATAAATTATAGTTATTGTTAAAACAATTCATTCATGAGTATACAATTCCAGTTTTATTAATTATTGTTTCCCCCAATCATACCATGTGAAGCTTAGAGAACAATGAAAATCGCTATACAGTTGGATAGCTTCAAGGATCTGACATAATGTGTAACCACATTATAAAGACGGCTATTAAAAACAAACCAAATTTTTCTATTCCTTAAACTTTATTTTTAGCATCGTTCAGGTCTTTGGTACCTGTTATTCACTGTGTTACATGTCAAAATGCAACTTAACTTTCTGATATTAATGGGCAATGGTGCTACTTTCTTTAATTTTCAGTTAAAACAGTCAATATAATGAAATCAAGCCAATCCATGTGTATTTTGGGTTCGTCTGAAGGAAATTAATCTTACTCAAACTTTAGAATGTCAGCATACAATATAATGGACAAAGAGGTCAAATTAAATCCAAATGGTAAAATGTGTCTCTAATACATGATTTCTCATGTTAAATATAGCTTTTACATTTGTACATATAAAAAAGTTTGTGTTTAAGGCAAAAGAGAAAAAAGTTAAACCTAAGATATTAGCAGTTACGAATTTCCACATTTTTGTTATTACTTTCATATTATAATTTCATTACTATGGACTAAATAAGATATGACTATTATAAGTTTTATTCTAGGTGATGTTATTAAACCACCTGAAATATTACTTTTTTTCTCAAAAACTGAAGTGTAATATTTTCTAAACTACCAGAAATAAACCTTGTATGAAAAACTGCAGGGGACTAGCAAAGAACATCTCAACTTCCATAGTTAAGTAAACATTTCTCCCCTTAACTACTTTTTCAATCTATTTCATCAAAAAATCCACAGTGAAGATGGAAAACCAAATCTACTTCAGAGTTCACATTAACAGCTGTGGCCTCCTGGCTGTCTCCGGAAGGGGAGCACATACCTAGAAGGTCCAGGCACAACCTCACCCCATCTGGCTGTCCTCAGAGGCATATAAAAATGGCCCACTGATCGAAGAGGAGACACTGTATCTTCCTCAGCCCAGCTTTAGTTGTTCCTCTGAGTTGGGGCATTATGTCTTTGCATTCCTCCAGAGTGATTAAATATGATTTTTAAAAGTTTCTTTTATTGTTTTGTAAGAGTTAATTCACACTTACTGCACAAAAGCCAAAAAATATATTGAAAGTGTCCCTTTGTCCCCAAAGCGAACCACCTCTCATGAAAAGAACCACCTCCTTAAAGTCAACAATTGGTTATCCGTTCTTTCAGATCACTTCCTATTAAAAGCCATTTTTGAAAGTACAGAATTTCATCTGCCCTTTACTTCATGACGCAATGATAAGTGGTATAACAGGGAAAAGAGAGCAGAAATGCTTATCTGTTTCTTTCTCTACGCCTAAATTAGACAGTAAGACATGAGAAAGAACACTGTTTCATTTCTTAAACATCCACAGCTACAACCCTGGAGCAGAGGAGGAAACAATTCTAGGAGGTTCCTTCCCCATCACTGCCAAACTCTTTAAGTCTCTAGAATTAACAACCCTCAACATCCACCTAGTCCTCCAGGGTCTGAGCCACTTTCCTGATGTGACTGACTATCTAGAAGTGATGGCACATACTACTCACTTCAGTACCATATTGCCTGTTGGGTTGGAAAAAGCCCTGCCTTTAAGTATTTAAAATATTTTCAGTATACAAAGCATGATGATCCCGGTTTCTGCTCTAGCTCGGCATTGCACAGATCTATTCCAAATACAGAGTGGCTCATTGACTTTGGCACCCATGGCTTAAATCAGCTCCGTAAGTGTCCAGCAAGCCCAAATGAAAGCTAAACTCATGTTGTTACTGAAGCCTATGCTACATTTCACAACTCCAGAGATATAACTTAAAGACAATTTACCTCAGAAAATATAAGGCAGCACAGGGCAGTGGAAGGAGACCTAGATTTGGAATCAGAATGACAGGGTCAGACATTTCTCACTAGCACCCAGACCTTAAGTGACCTCCCTGAGCCATAATGTCTTAATCTATAAAACAGGATCATAATATCAGCCCTGCTCCTAGGGTTATTGTGCAGTGAAAATGAGATAACAAATACGAATGTGCTTTAAAACATATATAGATTGCACTTGAACCCTATATTTTTTATATTTTTAAAATTACAATCAGGCCTATTGATTTTGCCATGTAAATTACATTTTTCCATAAAAGTCTTCAAATGTATACTAATCAATTGTGGAAAACTAATCTCATAATGCATCATGTTGAAATCTGAAACATTATTTTTAAAAAATGTATTGCTTTTGTATAAAAAATGGTTTGTTTCTGTAAAATATTTAACTTAAAAAAATCAATGGCTAATCCTTATATATCATTTTTTTTTCTGCAATGGAATATGCTTTTGAATTCATTAAATTAGAAAGTAAGAGAGATTAGAGAGAGAATTAGTCAAAGGCAAAAATTAAATGTTCTGTGATTCAGAAAATTATAATTAAATAAAACTAAGAGCAATATAGAAGAATTTATTTTGGTATAAAACGTCTAGTTTGCATAGTTCAGAAGATATAAATATAGACTTATTAGTAATTATGTCTATTGTGGATTTTATCTAAACATGTATAGCTATATGTATGTAGATACGATAGGCAGAAAATTAGGAAAGATGGCTATAAATACACAAAGCTGTTCCTCGATTGTAAGTGGATAATATTCTGAAATTTTATTAGTAAATTGCTTATTAAGAACTTGAGATACATTTTCTCACAGAAACAATATTAATATGATGTGGTGGGCTCAGGCTACTTCAGAAAAAAATCCATTTGACCCATAATTTATCGTGGAGATTAATAACTATACATGGAAAAGAATTTCCTATAGAAAATACACATTTGCCCTTGCTAAAGCCAGACTGGTGACCCCACCTTCTTCCATCGGTTATTGAAGAGTTAAAAAGGGTGGGTGGTGCAATGGTCTGAGCTCTGAGAACATAGAGAACAGAAGCAAATTTATTTACTTTTAGAGGAAAAACCAGACTCAATAGATTAAGAGCAAGAATAAAGAATAGAGTCCAAGATTATATTTGCTATTATCTGGTACATAATAAAGGGTCAATCATTGTCAGCCACAATAACCTTAAGTAGAAGAACTAAGCATGCTGGGACTTGTGGGAAGT
>RJWJ010017532.1:0-32845 GCA_004363605.1 Indri indri
AAAAAGACTTGTTGTTATGGATGGCATACTCTATTATTTCTAAAGTTAAATTATCCTTAACATGCTGACAACAGGGGCTGGAGAGTTTGTCCTATTACAAGAACCTTTTCAAAGAAGAGTTCAGTAAAGAATAGCTTTGTGAAGATTATCAGTATGTGGTATAGGTACTATATTACATATGTTCCATCCTACTTCTAAATTATTTGTGTTTGTTATGAAACAAATATTTAAAATACAATGTTGAGGATATGTCTTAGTAAAAGGAGAATATCCTTTCTAAACAAAGAAAACTACAGGGTATGACTAGATCAGCCTTTGTTCCTTAAGTTGTATTTTCCAAACCTTTAATCCCTTAAAGCACCATTTCCCCAAGCGTGGCACACATACCAAAGGGTACACAAGGTGCTCTTTTTGTTACATAAACAACGTTTCTTCTTTTACTTTAATCATTACTTATTTATTTTAATGTGTAGCAGGGAAAATGTAACTAGCACATCAAATCTGCTTTTTATTGGTGCCAAATGTATATAAGATATATATAAGTTAAAGTGAATTTATTTGGGTTAAAGAAAGATATAAATTAAACAGTGGTGTAAGCAGATGTGGTAAAAACCGTAGTAAAGGCAGTGGATGACTGAAGTTGAAGAAACTGTGACCTTAGTTCCTGCTTGGAGCAATGACACTCAGAGCAAATACTGTGCTCTTCTTATAAAGGTCTTCCTATGCTTCAGACAGGAGTCCATTGCTTCAGCATCCTTCCCAGTTAAGCTTTTCCCCTCTCAGACTCAATGCCACCTTTTTATAACACAGTTATAATGTCCCCTTTACTCCCTAAAAGGAAATCTATAGCCTACTTATTCACGTAAGTTCAAAAAAAAAAATCAATATGGGGCCCTAGCTATATTATAAAGCAGAAATATAAGAAAGGCTATTTATGACTTAACTAATGTGTTTTCAATATGTAAATGCTTGGGCATAGCCACCATAGAAAGCACAGTGATATAGTCACATATTGTACCTGCACGCAGAGTCCCTGTGAACGTGGCAGTACTAACGCAGACTGACACGTGTGTGTTATGTTGGAAACACAATCAAATATCTAAACAGTCTTGCAATTGGTCATTTCCTAAGACAAAGATCAACTCCTGGGAAAGTCCTGCCCACCACTCCCTATTCCTCCCCCAACTCCCTCTAAAACTACATTCCTCCCTTAATTTGCACAGTAGTTGCACTCCTGAAAAGAGAATACTTGTATTAAAATGGTGTACAAAAGAAAACTTTGTGTTTATATATAAAACAGAGAAACAGGGTTAGGTTCCAGGTTCAGATCATTATAAACAGACTTTTCCCCTATGTGAATACCTGAATAGCCATTGGAAACTTGAAAGAGATGCAGAACAATTCTTTGCTGTGTAGAACAGTCCCACACACTTGGGGACATCTCACAACTGTGGCTCCCTTCCACTAAATTCCATTCTGGCCACTTCCATCATTTTGACAACCAAAAATGCCCTCCAACATTTCCCAAATGCCTCCTAGGGAGTAATGCCTCCCACATTGAACTCATAAATCCCAATAGCACTCTCGGCTTTATTTGTGTCTTAAGCTATTCATTACTACGTAATAGGTAGTTATTAAGCCACTTTGGGCTTTTTATTTATCCATGATAGCTTTTGGTTCTAAAGTGTCTTCAACATAAAAGATGAGTGTTAGGTCTTCAAAAGTTATTATAATAATATTCTATTTTATTATTATTACAGAAGTTTTTGTTTATGGTTTGTTAGTAACCATAAAGTTTCTCTTTTGGCTTAAAGTTGGTAAAGAATGAGTATTCTCTAAGTCAATTTCAGAAAGTTTGGTTGCTCTTAAGAAAAATATTTCAGAGTTGGGGCTCCTGAAAGAATCTGAAATTCAATAGAACTAGAAATCTGGTTACTGAAAATCAGATAGTTTTTAAAATTATCTAAGTCTCTCAGGGCTGCAAATGTTGACAGCATAGCTTTAAAAGCAGATTCTTGGCAAAATGTTGAATGGGTTTTGACCAAATCATGCTGAGAAATTTGCAACTGCAGCATTCACTAGGGTGTACAAACAGAGAAAAACATTAATGAAAACTTTCCAGGGTGAAGGACCTTAAACGTAACTGAACTTCTGAACTTCACGCTCTGTTGTGATCCTTCTGACACTTTGAAGAATGGTCCTGGATGGTCTCCAAATAGCACACTCCTCATTCTTCATTCTTAAACAGTGTGAAATCTGTCAACCCAACCAGGTCATCAGGAGGGCAGACTGCCACTAGTCATTACTGAGAGGGGTGTTCTCCAGGACACTGAAAAATCTGGGCAGATCTTGCTTTTTACCAGGAGCTAGGGCCTGGCATTTTGAGAAAGAGACTCATTACACTCATTTGGAAAGCTGGCTTAGCACCTGTGTGTGAATCAAGTGTGCCCCACACAAGTGACCAGAGTGATGCTTTGACATCATTCCCCTTACTTCTTATCAGGGAGTTGGAAACCCGAAAATAATCCACAGGGCTTTATTTGCAAAGATGGAAATCTCCAAACACCTACCTCAGCTAAAGATAGAACTTGATTTTTTTAAAAAAATTAATTAGATTGCATGCGACAAAGAAACAGTATCAGTTAATGAGAGGGGTGGGAACTGCTCTAATGCCTGTTCTTCTACTTGTTACAGGTATTTTACTGAGTTTCTTAACCTTTTGGTAGTCTGTTTCTCTGCTTATAAACCTGGCATAATGATAGGTGTTATTAGCTCAGGTTATTTTGTTGTAAGAACTGGGAGCTCTGGGCAAAATTACCCAGGCATGAAGTTTTTGACTTTCACACCTTCTTTATTCACCCCATCCATCGTGCTGAGTGCTAGGGATTAAAAGATAAATAAGGCATAGCCCCTGCCCTCAAAGAACTAATAGATTGGTGGGTGAGAAAGACAAGTAAATATGACGATGGTGATATGCATGAATAACTGCTTTGCTGAACATAAGTTGGGGTGGGGTTGCTGTGGGAGCCCAGCACAGAACACCAGCCACTGCTGGGTAGGACAGGGAAGACCTTCCACCCAACTACCTACTTTCTCCTCTGTCCCTTCACCACCTTCCAGCTCTCCCCAAGCCAAGCCTCCCCATGACTTCCCTTCTGAGATAGCACCCCAAGCTTTAGACTATTCCTTCTGCCCTATTCCATCCGAACCTATCCATCTGGCATTGCCTGCCAAATTGCAAACTATACTCGAACTCAGGCATTTATTGATTCATTAATAGAGCATTTCCAGATATTTGCATTCTGACTGGAGCTGTTCTTACACACTCCAGTAATCTTTATTGCGCATGCTCTGTGTAGGTTAATTTCAATTCTTTTACCTAAAAGACTGGTGAGTGGAAGAACCCAAACTTGAATCTCATTCTAGGCCAAGTATCCTTTCCTAAGAATTACATTGTTTATTGCATTTCATCACAGTCTGTAGGCTCTGCCTAGCTAGAAAGCCCCTCTGGCAGAGACGCTACGTACAGCAATAGTACTGTGCTAAGGCTCACCTATGTGGAGATGGGACAAACACCACAGAGAACAGCAGAAGACTGTCGTGGCACCATAGCTGCTCCTGGAGATCCCAGCCCCATGAGGGCACCCTGCCACACTACCTGCCCACAACAAGGGCAGCCAGAAGTCCCAGGAAAGCCACAGAGATTTGTCCCCAGGGCTGCTGTTTTCAGCTGTCACTGCCATGGAGGAACAGGAGTGAGCTCCCCGTCTCGACAGGGAACTCTCCAAGGGCAGAGGCTGTGTCTTCCTCATCTTTGCTTTGCCAGCACGTGGCCCAGCGTCTGAACCAAAGCAAACCCTCAGTGAATGGAGAAGGAAAGGGTGAGCTATTGGGACAATCGAGGATAGGTCTTCTCTTTGGTCATTCTGCAAGTCCTCAGCTGAATTTATTCTGTAACTGCTACATCCCTACCTCCTCCTTCCCTCCACCCACTCCTTCAGACACAGCGATTAAACTCTTCTTTCTGAGCAATTCAGTGCTAGAATGAGGGAAGGCAAGGGAAACCACAACACAGACACTTCGCATCCTTCTTTGTGCATTTGCACACCCCTTTGCTTTCCGTCCTTGTCATTTGCATCTCCAGCTCCTACTTGAGCAGCTTCTCTGTGGCTTGCAGGTTATGTGTATATTCATACTTTTTCCAATCTAGGCTTATGTAAGCTTGTCTTTAGGGCCCTGTAGTTTCTATAGTCCTAACAATAGGAACATATTTCTCACCAACCGCTCTGCCCCTGCCACAATGCTTTACCTTGTCTGGAAGGGCACGCAGGACCCAATCCATTCCCAGAAAGAACACAACCCCAAGGACGGCAACTCTCAAACCCATATGGGATTCAGAGGGTGGCGCAAAAACTTCCCTACGTTTCTTCTCAGATGGCCTTTCACAGAGACGTCCTCCCAGGGTGCGTGAATGCCCCTTCTCTTTTGATCTACCTTCCTCCTTCCTCTCACCCTCTCCACTTGGCCACACCCCTACCTACATATCAGGCACCATCTTGCCTCTACCCCATGTGGAAAGACAGGCTTCTGACTCCACCAAGGGTGAGGGGTGAAGGGCACCACCACATTCTTGAGAGTGCAGCATCCACTGGACAAATAACCTTCCTCTTGCCCATATTTTTTGCCTTATACAGTATTATAACTTCTAGGCATTTTTATACTAAAACCTCCCTTATCCATCACAGCTGAAGTCAAAAGAAAAGCAGTGAAGGGGATAAATAGCCCGTCCCACCACCTTCCTTTGGGTAGCCGAGGGCAGAAACACTGTCTTGAGTCTTCTGTATATTCAAGCACCATAGTGCTTTGCGCAGAGTGGTGCTCAGTGGGGACCTTCTGGGTGTTCACCACACTGCTGAGAACAAATAGGGAAATCACTTTCCTCAAGTGCTTCCATTCATTCAAAGAATATTATATATTTATTATATAGCCATTCCTAATTGAAGTATTATGTAACATTGTAAAGGTAGTTAGAAATATTTAGAAAACACATAAAAGACATATGTGTTTTCTAGAGGGAAGGAAAGAAAAAAGGGAGAAAATGCCCATGCACCCTGTTAAACAAGCAAGATCATGCTCTGAGACCATGTCTCAATCAGCAGGTGTCCCTTCAGGTAAAATTTCCGGTGACTTTAAGGCTTGGCTCCAAAGGGTTAAACACGAGGCCCGTGCACATCCCTGCATCCCGTCAGAATTTTATTTTGAGCAGCCTGTTTGCCCAAGTACCTCCCACTCTTCCCTTCGCCACAAGCTGCCGCTCCGCTCTATGTACACAACAAAAATGTTTGTCTATTCCAAAGCTGGAGGCACTAACCAATGTCTGTGAATTTCTTTGTGTAATAACATAATAATCAAATCACATTAAGTCAGTGTCAGTAAGACACGTGTTTTCAATTTTAAAACCCACAAGTGATTTATTATTCGTTTCCTAATACTCCGTTTGTACATTGAGTGAGAGAAACAGGAAAGTTACATATGTCGAATCACTTCCAAATTTTGCTATGAAGTTATTTCTCTGGTTGTTTTCTAGTTATTTTACAAGCTGTCTTTCAATGTTATCATTCCACTATCTCTCACTCTGACATTCCTGTTCAATGATACCAGTTTTAATCTTCAATGTCTAAATCTTTATATTTATGAATTATATTGAAATTTTCTTTTACTGTTTCTGTTCTACTATGCTTTTTTTTATTGTGGTAAATAATCCATGACATGAGATCTGCTCTTTAACAAATTTTTCAGTGTATAGTTCAGTCTTATTAACTATAAGTACAGCGTTGTACAACAGACCTCTAGAAATTTTACATCTTGCATGGCTGAAACTCTATACCCATTGAACGGCAACTTCTCATTTCCACTTCCCCCCAGTCCCTAGCATTCTACTTTCTGCTTCTATGAGTCTGGTTACTTTACTACACTTTTGTAAAGAAAGGAAATCTAATATCCCTTGAATGCTGATACATCTCTGTACCCAAGAGAAAATAGGGTTCTGTGCTAGACTTCCACATGCCTCCAACTCTTTGCCCTTTGCTGTAACAAGTGAGATATAATGAGCTTGAGTCAGCTTCAAGATCAGACAGACCTGGATTCCATTCCCTGCTCTGCTGTTTATCCAGTCCCTTGTGTGACTTTGGGTAAATTACTAAACCTTTCCAAACCCATTTATTCATCTATAAAATGTACTTATTAATATCAACTTCACAATACCTACTTTTAGGAAAATTAAATGGGATGAGAAATGTAAATCACCTAATAGATGCTCAACTTTTCTTAGTTCCATCAGCCCCAACCCCAGGTCCTGTTCTTTCTATGGGTTGAATACATGGCACGGAAGGCCTGGCCTGTTTGTTCTAGATTAAGTACATCAGTTATGTCTTTGGGGACAATTCAGGTACTCATGCAGGTGGACACTGAAGTAATCATTTAAAACAATTCTTTCTTCTCTCTGATCTAGTTCAATGTGAAAATATATAGCTTTCCATGGCCTGTTAATGTCTTAATGAGACCTGGTTCCTTAAGAGTGTCCTACACCAAGAGTCACAGATGTGATTACTCCTAAAGTATATGTGATTACTCCTAAGACACCACTATAATCCGTGTAAAGCCAAGGGGCATACGAGACAAATCTCAATGCACAGGTAAAATATCTTGAGTTCTCTGCTGAACTAAGGATGGATATTTACATTGTTTATATTTAAAGAGTTATACTCCAACCACATATAAAGCCCACTTAATTAAATCAGAGGATTCAATCCGATGAAATATAATTCAAGCAGCTTTCGTAACCTATGAAGAAAAAGGAATTAACTTATGATGCATTTCCTTTCCAAAGAATAAAGCATAAAGGTTCTTTTTTTAGAAGTTTTTGGAGATAAAAGCTTCTATCCAGGCTTCTACCAGTAGGTAAAGTTAGTACTAAACTACCACTATTCTAAAGATGCACTTATAATCATTTCAAAAAATCCAACAGGCCAGAAGCAGTGGCTCACGCCTGTAATCCTAGCACTCTGGGAGGCTGAGGCGGGTGGATCGTTTGAGCTCAGGTGTTCGATACCAGCCTGAGCAAGAGCGAGACCCCGTCTCTACTAAAAATAGAAAGAAATTAGCTGGACAACTAAAAATATACATAGAAAAAATTAGCCGGGCATGGTGGCACATGTCTGTAGTCCCAGCTACTAGGGAGGCTGAGGCAGTAGGATCACTTGAGCCCAGGAGTTTGAGGTTACTGTGGGCTAGGTCGACACCACGGCACTCTAGCCCGGGTGACAGAGTGAGACTCTGTCTCAAAAAAAAAAAAGAAAGAAAAAAATCCAACAAATTCAGAAAAACAATAGAGGTTCAAGTTCTTCTACACTGGGGAGTACCCCTGTTGTCTGTTGTATTAAATGAATGAATCTTGCCTGCTTTGGATAATTAATTCAATTCAGCAATTACATGGTAGTCCCTATCACGAGCCACGTAATGTGCCACAGTAGGTAGGAAAATCGCTTACACCCCAATCAACGTTATATCATTCTTTCATTTCTTCTTTCAATAAACACCTCTTAAGCCAGGCACCATAACAAAAAAGCATAGTCCTACCCTAACGGGGCCTAGAGCAGTGGGCAGCATCTGCTGCGTAGTAGGAGAGCTAAGTTACTATAACACCAACCGCACAACAGTAGGAGGACTCACAGAAGCATCTGACCAGGAAACACTTGAGGTGGGATACTGAAGCGTGGAGGGCATTTCAATGAGGGGATAGTATTCAATTGGAAAGGAATGTGGGAATCCAAATAAAAGCAGAAAACCATGGGGGACCTGGGGTAAAAGCAGCAAGAGCAGAGACCTACTTACCTGTGGAGCACTTGTGCGAGATAAAAATGGAAAAATAAGTTGGCATCATATTGTGGAGGGCTGTGAATGCCAGAGTGAATGATATAAACTTAATTAAGTAGACATTATGGAGCCATTGAGGAATTTGGAGCAGAGTACTGGCATGGTAGGAGTGAGGCCTGGGGAGTACATCTGTCAGTGGTAGGTGGGACAGATTGGAGGGGACGACTGCAGGCACTCAGGGGGTTAGTCCAACATCCTGGGATGGGGAGAGAGAGTGTAAGGGAAGAAGCAGACGTATGATACAGCACACATCTGGAATTTGTGTAGTGAACTATAACAGTCCAAACACATATCTCCAAATAGAAGGCCACACTTACTTTAAATATATGCTGAGAACTAGGGAGTTAATGCAGCAGTTTTTAACCTCTGGAGACTTAGAAGCAACTGAAAGTTCGGTCACCTCAATTTGCTCACCACAAACCATTGCCCTCAAAACTCCAGATTTGCTAAACATTTCAAACTCTGAGAAGCAGAGAGTTCAATAAAACCACATTGTGCCTGGCACATATTTCTTCTTTAGGACTAAGGACATTTGATCTGCTTCTTACTAATTCATTTAAATTTCATTCAAATTGGGATTTTGATAAACATTTCTATTGCACAGAGAAGGCTTAAGAGCTTGCCATTTTTTTTTTTTTTTTTTTTTTAGAGAGAGACAGGGTCTCCCTGTGCTGCCAGGGCATGAGGACAGTGGCATGATCATAGCTCACTGTAACCTCAAACTCCTAGGCTCAAGCAATCCTCTTGCCTTAGCCTCCCAAGTAGCTAGTAACTGCGACTACAGGTGCGCGCCACCACACCCAGCTAATTTTTCTATTTATTGTAGAGACAGAGTCTTGCTCTTGCTCAGGCTGGTCTTGAACTCCTGACCTCAAGCAATCCTCCCACCTCGGCCTCCCAAAGTACTGCTAGGATTACAGGCATGAGCCACTGTGCCTGTCCAAGAGCTTACTTTTAAAGCCGTTTTCCCTCCTTACAAAAAGGAAGCCATAGTTTTCCAACCATCCCTGAAACCCAGAAGTTAGAGATTTGTAATCCATCGGTTGGAATGGATTTTATAGTAGGCAACACAATTGGCTCAAAACAGCAGATTGTGCCAAAAATCAGTGTGTTGCATGGTTGAGGAAAACAAGTATTTGACCCTCTTGAACACATTCCTAGTGCATGTCACACCTTTAAGGCAGCAGGTGTAGAGACAGTCAACTGGAGAAGGAGTTCATTCTATTCTATGACTCAAATCATCCAGGTTGGTTTTCTCTTCACTGTCAAGAACATAAAAGAAAAATGGCAATGGAAAAAAAAATAAGCATATTAAAAAGTAGATCTAGAGAAACAATTTTACCTTGCTTTAAAGAAGACTTTCCTCTTCCTCCCCCTCCTCCTCCCACTCTGTGGCAGTGTTGAAACAAAGCTCTTCTTCTAGTGACAGCCATCAAGGAGTCGTGAGTATTTTTCATACACAGAAGAGCTAATGACATAGAGCTTTAATACATTCTATTCAAGACCTGAGTTTGGAGAACTTAAAATAACTTCTCAGCTCCTTTAAACTCAAGTTGATTTCCCAACTTCAAGTTAAATTTTAACTTGTGTTTTATTTCGGTTTGAGTTTCTTTTCTTTTTCTTTCTCCCACCCCCTTTTTGGTATTTTTGTTATTGCTTCTGATATTATGTTATGTGTATTATGTTTATTAATATTCACAACTGATTTTCTTACTTTTCTATTAAAGATTGAGCTTAGCAAATGCCCTAGATGTTAAGAAATCTAATTTGTATTTTATCTCAATCAAATTGCTCAGACTTTTAAAGTCATTTGTAATGACTTTGTCTTAAAAATAGGTCCACCCATGTGAGAAAGTCTTCACACTTAATGATGTTAAGGGCCAAATAATATATTTGGTTGTCATCAGTCTCTACCCACTAGTTTCTGACTGCTGGGAACATACACAGGAATAAATAAATATGGCCATTTATGACCACTGATGATTTCTGAAAGGCTAGGGAGGAGGCATAGTATTTTATTTTAAAAGGTTTTTTGTAGCTGGTTCTTTTTATGAATAAATGGAAACTTTAATGTCTAGAGATGCTAAACTGTAAAAGGGGTGATTTCAATACTGAAGTCATTACAGCCAAGTCTAAATTATGAAATTACTAAAAGCACATGAAAAAGAATCAAAGCACTAGTCTCATTCAGAGACGGACATCTTTAGCATCTCATCAAAGTCCACACTGTAAGTTCTGAAAATCCCTCAATACTGTTTTCTACACACAAGTTCTTTAAGTAAATTTTTTTCATTTCTTAAAGTAGTCTACTTAAAAATTATTTCCACAGGGCAACTTTATCTTAGGCTATATTGCTTCAATCTTAAAATACTTATGTATGCTTTCAGGAAAATTGTCATCCTTTTGATTTCCATCTTAATTTTATCATTGACCCAAGGATCATTCAGTAGCAGGTTGTTTAATTTCCATGACTTTTTATAGATTTGAGTGTTTCTCTTGGCATTGATTTCTAGTTTTATTCCACTGTGGTCTGAGAAGATACATGTTATGATTTTGATTTTTTTAATTGTCTGGGACTTGTTTTGTGGCCTAAGATATGATCAATCTTGGAGAATGTGCCATGTGCTGATGAGAAAAATGTATATTCAGTAGATTTGGGGTAGAATGTTCTGTAAATGTCTACTAGGTCCATTTTTCTAGAGTCCCATTTAAGTTCAGTGTTTCTTTATAATTTGCTGCAGTGATCTGTCCAGCTCAGTAGCATTTCTATACTCTAATAATAGTCAAGCTGAGAGTCAAATCAAGGACTCAGTACCATTCACAATAGCTGCAAAGGAAATAAAATGCCTAGGAATATAATTAACCAAGGAGGTAAAAGATCTCTACAAGGAGAACTACAAAACACTGATAAAAGAAATCACAGATGACACAAACAAATAGAAAAACATCCCATGTTCATGGATTGGTATAATCAACATCATTAAAATGTCCATACTGCCCAAAGCGATTTATAGAGTCAATGCAATCCCCATCAAAATAGCAGTGTCTTATTTCAGAGATCTAGAAAAAATAATTCTACGCTTCATTTGGAACCAAAAAAGAGCCCAAATAACCAAAGCAATCTTAAGCAAAAAGAACAAATCTGTAGGCATCACATTAGCTGACTTCAAATTATACTACAAGGCTGTAGTAACCAAAACAGTATGGTACTGGTATAAAAGTAGAGACATAGATCAATGGAACAGAATAGGGAACCCAGATATAAAGCTATCTACCTATAACCAACTGATCTTCAACAAAGCAGACAATAACATACACTGGGGAAAGGAAGCTCTATTCAATAAATGATGCTGGGGACACCAGGTAGCCACATACAGAAGAATGAAACAGGACCCTTATCTCTCACCATATACAAATATCAATTCAAGATGGATAAAAGACTTAAATTTAAGGCATGAAACCATAAAGATTCTGAAAGAAAACAGGAAAATCTCTTATAGACATTGGCCTAGGCAAAGAACTTACAACTAAGACCACAAAGGCAAATACAGCAACAATGGAAATAAATAAATGGGACCTAATTAAATTTAAAAACTTCTGCACAGCAAAGGAAATAATAAACAGAGTAAACAGACAACCTGCATAATGGGAGAAAATATTTGCAAACTATACATCCAATAAAAGGCTAATATCCAGAATCTACAAAGAACTCAAACAAATCAGCAAGAAAAAAACAACTCCATTAAAAAAGTGTGCAAAAGACATGAACAGAAGCTTTTCAAAAGAAGATAGACAAATGCCCAACAAACATATGAAAAAAAGCTCAACATCACCAATGATCAGGGAAATGCAAATTAAAGCCACAATAAGAAACCACCTTACCCATGGCAGAATGGCAATTAATAAAAGTCAAAAAACAATAGATGCTGGTGTGAATGAAGAGAGAAAGAAATGCTTATATGCTGTTCGTGGGACTGCAAATTAGTACAATCTCTATGGAAAATGGTTTGGAGGTTCCTCAAAGAAATAAATGTTGACCTACCATTTAATCCAGCAATCCCACTACTGGGTATCTACCCCAAGGAGAAGAAGTCATTTTATCAAAAAGACACCTGCATGCAAATATTTATTTCAGCACAATGTACAATTGCAAAGATGTGGCATCAACCTAAGTGCCCAACAATTCAAGAGTGCATTAAAATGTGCTTTATATACCATAGATTACTACTCAGCCATAAAAAGGAATAAAATAATGTCTTTTGCAGCAACTTGAATAGAACTGGAGACCATCATCCAAAGCAAAGTATTTCAGGAATGGAAAAAACAAGTGCCACATGTACTCACTAATAATTGGTAACTAAACAATGGATACACATGGACACAAAGAAATGTAAAGGCCATCGGATTCTAAGAAGATAAAAACTTACCTATCGGGTACAATGAACACTATTCTCATGATGGGCACACTAAAAGCCCCAACTTAAGCATTGTACAAGGTATCCATGTAACAAAAACATTTGTACATTTGTACTTAATATTTTGAAATTAAAAAAAAAAAAAAAGGAAAATTGTCATCCTAGACAACTCCTTCCAACTTTGCAGGGATACTGAACCCTGAACTAGTAGAATGCATAATAAGAGAGAAAGAGCTATACTGTAAATCTGCTACTTATACTTTAGGGCACTTAAAATCAAACTATAACTTTTTCTCATCTTCTTTAAAGCTGTATATTGAAAACTAGAGTTTCACCCTGATTTCTTCAAGGTTCAGCATTCTTGAATTTAGACTAGAGCGCACAGATCTAGCAAGTAATTTAATTCCATCAACATGTATTGGACACCCATAGCTTGCAGAATATTGTAGAAATTCAAAGAAAACTAACAGCAATCTGGTCTCCAAGACCTTGCAGCCTAATAATAAAGATAGACATGTGAATAAGAGTGAACTTTGCAACTATACAGGGCACAATTGAGTGTTACAGGGGACGTCAACAAAAGCAAAGGGCAGCAGCAGGAGGACCTGAGTCCTGGAAGTCCATTTGGGGGTTTACTGAAAAATTGATTTCAAAAACTAACATATATATAAGTTTTAGCATTTTCTACTTTATAACTTGACTTTTATTCAAAAAGGGCATTTGATGATGTTTCATAAACTAATTGAGAGAAATTATTCAAATTAAATCAATAAATTTTGTACTGAGTTTCTATTATATGTAAGATTATGCACCAGATACCAGGGGTTACAAAGTTTGATAAAATGGTTTCTGGACTTGGGGTATAATCAGTCATTTACCAATAATTCTATAGTTCAAGTTGCATTAAAAATCCTATAAGAGAGGAATAAACAAAGCCTATCAAGTAATTTCATTATAATAATTATTAGTATAATAATTATCAGAGCAGGTCAGTAGGGCTTAACACATTATTTAAGAACTTCCATTGGATTAATGCCCAAAAGTGCTCATATTAGATTTTTATAGTTGGATCTCCATGTTTGCTTGCGGCCAGTTCTCTCACTTAAATATAAAGGCTTTTCTTGTTCTCAGTATCACCTGAGCTACTTCTGCACCAATTACTAACTGTTCAACTTCTGGAAATAGTTGATACAGACCTATTTTAGGTAACAAAGTCTACAGTTGACAGAAACAGCCTCATCATATGGGTGTACTTACAGCTTTTTTTATCTCAGATATTTATTCTAGGTTTAAGGTTTCTCCTAGTACCAAAATTTGTCAGCCCCTATAAAGAGAATATGCCGTAGAGAAGGTACTCAAAAATGAAAATAATTTTTATTAACATTTTTTGCATTTAAGCCAACCCTAACTTGTAAAATTTAAAAATTACCATACCAGCGGTGCCAATACAAACTTCATAACCCTAAAGTTAGTACCAAAGTAGTGCAAAAATGTGTTAATATGTACATATTTGTGATATTTATAAAAGAAAATGTGAACAGAAAATGAATTTCACAGTTATGGTCAATGCTCACATAGGCAATGAAACATTCCAGAGCACCTTTTTATAGCTCTTCCAAGTGAGAATTTGGGAACCATGAAACAATAAAATCCAAACAAAGGCACATTAGGATAACTAACTGTAACTGCCTTTAAACAATGCTTTTTTAATTATATAAAGTTCTTAAATAAACCTAGTATTTTATTAGCAGCACATTGTTAAGAATCCCTAGATTTTCACAAGGCAAATTTAACTAAGGTATCTGTAAGATTTGGTTTAGCTAATTGTTTAAATTTTTATCCAGAAATACATATCACTATACCTCTAATTATCAAAGTAAATCTGCTAACTATGCAGTGAAAGTCCTTTTGGAAATAAATATGTCAGATCTTAATCAATAATTGATTGACACATTTCAATACTTCAAAAACCAGTGCTTTGTACTATTATACAGAATGGTGCTTTATTCACAGATTGTTTCTTATATGGATTTTTTTCTCCCAACTATATCTTCAGCTTCTTATATCTTAGTTTTTCATTACCTTGCATAGCACAAAATGCTCCCCAAATGACAGTTAATTGATAAGTTATTAATATTAGTTTTAAAAATTTATTTTTCTTGCATTATTGCATGTTCTTCCCCTTTAGAGAGTGAATGTTTTCCAGTTGGTTTTATATATGTCCTCAAATAAGAAAATTAAGTGCTATTGTTTTCATAAATGGTTATCTAGCATCACTTCTGAATCATTTTCTTGTTAATTAAGAGTAACCCAGATAGAAGTGCTAAATGGCATAGTCATGGCATGCCTTGGTTTTCTGTTTTTTTTAAAAAATACTGCATGATTGATTTATACAAAAATCTAGAAAATGCAAATTACTCTATAGTGATGGAAAGTTGATCAGAGTTTACCTGAGGTGGTAGGGGCAGGGTGGGGAGGGATGGAAGGTAGAATTTTAAAAAGAACATGAGGAAACTTTTGGGGGTGATTTGCCTTGGTATTTTAGAAAATATTGGCCACCAATTAATACTGCAACTTAGCAGATATTTACTTGTTCATTTCAGTCAGCAGGTTTGAAAGGATACAAATAAAGAATACACATGATGATAACCAATTTGTTCAAAAACTTTGAACACTCTCATGGGGAATGACATTATATGCTACATTTTTTTTAACTTACAGGCTACCATATAAAATTAACTATGAGACGATTTATTGGTTAGCTTTATTTTATCATATTTTTTCAAGTTGTCTGAATTCATGCTCAGAAGATACAAGACAGGCCACTCTAGGGTAAGGGGAATGAAGCACTAGACTTAGGCTCAAAATTAAGGGGGTATCAAATAACTCAGTAATCAAGATTTATCGTATCTTAATGTAATATTTTTAAAAATCTAAATTAAAACCAAAAAAGTCATAAGAAACAAAATATCAAAAATCTAAATACAGATCAAAAGAGATCTGCATTCTGTCATTTGGTGGACTATCATCCATTTGACTACAGGGTGAAAAAAATAGGTGGGGAATCTTGCTGTTTTCTTCTTTGGTTTAAGGATAAAAATGAATCTAAATCTAAACTTAATATCTCCAGCTCATAGCATCATTAGTTTAGTAATATTTTCATCAAAATTAGTGAATAGTAACCATTATTTTCTATCATCTACATTTATCATATGTAACTTAATTCCAATGTCATTATCTTAACTATGAATCTACTTAAAGTATTACGCTAGTTGGAAAGCTAAATGGAAGTTTAAGAAGAAATAATCCATAATTTCAATTGGCTATGTTCGTGGTATATTTCCATCATTCAGTGTTATCTTGCTTGCTTCTAATTCTATTATGTAAATGCAGGCATATTCTCAGCTATATAGGAAATTCTCTTTTAGTATTTTAGAATGGGAATTTTCATAGAATATTAAAAAAGGAATAGATCATTGTATGGATATTTTCTTTAAGATTTGCTTTATACATAACACAGGGATAATTGATTTCATTTATTTATTGAAAGAATTGATTTCATTCTATATAGAGCTATCACATTTCTTTACTCTCCTATGTTGCAAAACTCCTGAAGTTGTCTATACTTGATGTTTCAAATTTCTCTTTCCATTTTCTCTCTTCTTAAATGTTTTATGATAAAATAATTTCAAATGTATGGAAAATTTGCAAGAATAGAACACTCATATACTCTTTCCCCACGTGTACCATTTGTTATATTTTGCAATATTTGCCTTATGGCTACTAATATATATTTTTTTCTTAACCACTTAAGAATTTGTTTTATACATCATACCCTTTATTGCTAAATATTTCAGCATGTATTTTCTAAGAACAAGGGCATTATTTTGTGTAACCATAGTTCAATTATCAAATTCAAGAAATTTATAAATACAATACTATTATCTCATACGTAAGTCCATATCCAAATTTCACTAATTGTCCTAATAATGTCATTTATGGAAATTTTTCTCTGATCCAAAATCCAATTCAGGGACATGTACTGCATTTAATGCACTGTCTCGTATCTATTATTATGAAACAATACTTGAGGCTATCTTTGTCTTTTGTGATATTGACATTTTTAATAGTAAAGGCTGATTGTTTTGTAGTGTGTCCTTCAACTTGCATTTTTCTGATGTTTCCTCTTTATTGGAGTCAGATGTGCATTTTTGGCAAGAACACTGTACACATGATGTTGTGTTCTCAATGCGTTATGCCAGGAAGTGCGTGATATCAGTTCCTCCCATTACTAGTGAGGTTAACTTTGATTTTGTAGTGAAGATGGTGCCCCCACTGCATTTTTCTACTAAAAAAACCACCCATTTTTCCTTCTCCAATTAATAAGTCCCCTGTGGGTAGACGCTTGGATATAATGTAATTATCTTGCTCCTTTTTAAACTTTCATTTAGTAATTTTAGTATCAATTAATGATCCTGACCTGAATCAGTTATTACTATGTTGACTGTAAAATGGTAATTTTCCAGCTCTATTATTTCTTCCACATGTATTGGCTGGCACATTCTGCAAGGAAGAGACTTCCTTCCTCCTTATTTATCTACTTACTTCTTTGCTTACTGTCAGTATGGACCCATTAGTTCTTACTTCAGCCAATGGTTTATGATCCATTCTTCCATTTCTCATTTGGAGGCTCAGATTTTCCCATATTTGCTCAGAGGGACCTCTTGAAGTTGTCCCCTCTGTCATTTTTAATGATTCCATCATTCTTTGAGCTCTCCCTTATTTTCTGGCATAACAAAATGTTATCATCCATCTTGTACATTTCCTGTCTCAGCCCTAGAACTGACCATTCCACCAGGATGATCTGGTTTCTATTAGGGAGAAATCGTCTTTAAAAAAAAAAATCTGTGTGCTAGATGCATTCCTTGCTACCAGGGTGGTGTTATTTCTAGGCATATAATAAAATGTGTTCCCTTTAAGTGCTGTATACAGTTCAGGGCCAACTCTGACTTCATTGTCCCTAACCCATTAGCAGCTTTTGATTCTGATGATCACACCTTCCTCCTTGCTATACTATCTTCACCAGGTTTCCAGAAAATGATGCTCTCTTGGTCTTTCTCCATCCTCATGGAATACTCTTTGTCAGTCTAAATTTTCCCTCCTCTTCTCTGTACCATTCTAAAGTTGAGGTACTCAGGAACTCAGACTTCGATCCTTTTCTCACCTGTATCTACACTTCCTCCATATTCATCGCATCTGACAACTGTCAAACTTTTATGTCTAACCCAACTTCTCCCTCAAGCTCTGCATTTTATATCTACTTATTTCTACTCAGCACCTTCGCCTGAATCTCCAGTAGACATCTACATTCAACATATACAAAACCAAACCTCTCCAGCCTTTCCCGTCTCAGGTGACCGCAACTCAGTTCTCCCAGTACTCCAGGCCAAAAACTTGTAGGTACTCAAAACATATTTAGAATCCCACCATTTCCACTGCTCTCTCCATGATCGGAGCAGCCATTACTCTTGCCTAGGGTGTTTTCTTAATAGCCTCTTAAACCTCGCTCCTACAGTCTGCTTTCCATACAGAAGCCAGGATGACCCTTTTAAAATGGAAGTGTGTTCATATCACTCTTCTGCTCAAGATGTAGCAGTGGCCCCACATTTCACTCAAGCCAGTACAATAGCCTACCGCGCCCTCTCTAAGACCTCATCTCCCACTCTCCCCTTTTCTCTCCTCTCCATCCATACTAAATTCCTGCTGCTCCTTCCACATGCCAGCACCCCAGGCATGTCCCCACTCTTGGTGTTATTCAAGCTGGTTCTTCTGTGTGGAAAGTGTTTCCCCAGATATCTGCTGGCCCAACTCCCTTGTGTCCTTCAGGTTTTGATAAGATTGTCCCCTCTCATGAAGCCAACACTGACTCCCCCTAACACAGAACTCCTGACTCCCTGCTCCCTGCTTTTCTTCCCCCCACCCACCATTTATCATCTTCTAACATTTTATAATTTACTTTTTTATGTTTATTGTTTATTGGTTGTATCTCTCTGCTAGAAGTTAGCTCCATGAGAGCAGGGATCTTGGTTTTGCTCACTGAAGGATCTAGAACCATAGGATCTCACCAAACATCTAGAACAGTGCCTGTCCTGTACTAGGCACTCAATTTTTAAAAACATAAATCAATGAACCACTTTATCCTGTACTTCAACTTAATAAATTCATGGAAATGGGTGAGAACCTGCTGATAGATTGGAGTCCAAATATGCCATTGTTAATACTCAGGTGTTCTTAAACACAACTTCCGCGATAGTCCACTCATCTCCATATGTACTTGTTTGCCTCTTTCTACATGTAAATCTAGATTCATTTTAAAAATAAAAATGGTTTTAATCAGACAACATTTCCAGAGAACAGTAGGCTTTGCCTGCCCTGAATTATGCCTTTGCATGCACAATACAACCCAAACAATGAACTGATTTTGGTCTCTCGCTGTGACCAGGGACTGCCCGTTGTTTCCTCTGCCTCTGCCGTCTCTGTGATCTTGAGTTCCACAGGGGAAAAGGAGAGATGCGAGAAGCTATGACAGAAAACAAAATTACTTTATATATAGGCTGTACATTTTCCTACTACACTGTTAAATTGACTCTACCTTCAGAATTGGCAGCAGATGTCACTTATGTGGCCCCAGAGTGATTCATATAATTTCAGCAGCAATAAAACACACCTTGACAGACATTCAAATAATGTGCTTGGGGTATTTCTGGACAATCACTATGATGTCAACAAATTTTCAAAGGCATAAGTGGAATGAGCACTAAAATATCTCTACTGACAAGATCAGACTTTTATGGCCACCAGTAAAAGAGAATACACTCCATTACAAAGTAAATACCCTCTCTGCTTCTTGTCAGGGGCATCTAGGTGGCTTCTGTACGAGATTATTGATTCCTTTGCCAACGATGCTCCTGGGACATTAGGAAACATTTTCCTCATGTGTAAACTGGTGTGTTCACAACTCTTCCAGTTCAAGTGAGGGAGTTCATTAGACAAGGGAGAGTTGGATGAGAACTTGGTCTAAATTTTTGAGCCTCAGTTCCATTATAGCAGAAAAAAGCATAACTGCTCATTTCAGATGCATGTAGAACTACATGAATTTCAACTTACTAAGCATACCAGCATCATTAATGAGAAAATGAAGTTTTTAATTTATATATTTCATGTCTTCCAAAACTACATTGTGAAATATCTTGATATTTTAATAAATATAATATGTAAGAAATATTTATGATCCAGAAGGATTTTAAATGTAGAGTTAAATAGACCATATTTAAGAAAGTATTGAGGGCCTTTAAAAAATTTCTCTCCTTTTTAATACATTATGTTTGTAGATCGTGTAGAAAATAGGTTCTCTTTTAAATATATAAACTTCTCTGTTTGATGACTTTCCACAGATACAACACACTCAGGGGAAATTGGCACCAAGAAAAAGGTGAAAAGACTATTAAGCTTTCAAAGATACTTCCATACATCGAGGCTGCTTCGTGGAATTATACCACAAGCCCCTCTCCACCTGCTGGATGAAGACTACCTTGGACAAGCAAGGGTAAGCTGACCACCTCCTGTCTCCTCACAGTGGGCCAGTGGACATGAGCATTGCCTCAGCTGACAGCACCTGGGTTTGAATCCTACTCTGCCACTGAGGAGCTCTGAGACTCAGGCTAGTTATTCAACATATCAGGACTTTTTCCTCAAATAGAAAATGAAGTTGGCCGGGTGCAGTGGCTCACACCTGTATTCCCAGCACTTTGGGAGGCCAAGGCAGGAGGATGGCTTGAAGCCAGGCATTCAAGCCAACCTGAGCAACAATAGCGAGACCCCGTCTCTACAAAAAAAATTCAAAAATTAAAAACAAAAAAAATTAGTCAGGCGTGGTGGCGCACAACTGCAGTCCCAGCTGCTTGGGAAGCTGAGGCAGGAGGATCACTTGAGCCCAGGAATTTCAAGGCTGCAGTGAGCTATGATGACACCCCTGTGCTCCAGCCTGGGTGACAGAGAAAGACCCTGTCTCAAAAAAAAAAAGAAAGAAAGAAAATTAATAGAAACACCCTCCTCATAAGGGTACTGCAAGGATGAATGAGGTAAACCATGTTTATATGGTTCATAGATTCATGCCTAGCACATGCTCACTATTTTCATTTTTATAAATGTGCAAAACACATTTGCACAACACTAAAGTAAAATTTTAGAGTGGTAGATTACTAATGAGGGAATAACTAAATTTTTGAATCAATTAAATTATCTCATTGTAATAGCTACACTGAAAATAATCCAAAAATTATCAGCTCAATTCCATTTAGGCTGTTAATACAGTGCATTACCCTTTTTATAATTTTTTATTCATTCAAATAATTTTTAATAATTGCACAATTACATTTGGGATACATTGATCTGAGTGAGGGTAGAAATTAATATATGACAATATTTTTAAAAGTTTACAATTATCTCAAACTGCCAATGGAATTTAAATTTCAGGAATAAACTGCCCTAGTTTAAACAGTTAAAGGCAGCATTTTAATTTATTAAGAAATATATTTTACTAACATATGCCATTAAGAAATGAGCAGCAAGCAATGTCAGAAAACTAATTCCCAATATTAGGTCTACAAAAGCAGGGGAAAAATCACTCCTAACAACTGAAGGGATGAGTTGGGCGAACGTTTGTTTGTTTGTTTGTCTGTTGAGAGGAGGACAAGACTAAGCTCCCCCAACATTCGGATGTCACTGAGAGAGCATTCGTGGTGGTGTCTCTCTTAGAAGCAGCCACATCTTGAGTGATGTTGAGATGTTGGGAGAACAGTAAGCTGGAAGTCTGGATGTCAGAGGTCAAGCTTTGAGTCTGCCTTTAGTATTATGTGATTTGGGTAAAAAACTCACTCAACATAGACCGCGAAAATAACCTATTATCCCTTCATTTTTCTGACATGCTACGAAGATCTTTGTGTGTCATGCTGAAGGATTTGGATTTTATTGTAGAACATAGGGAAGCCATTCAGTGGTACATAGACAGATAGAATTGTTTAATTCACTATGTCTCAAAGTAAATGTTTGAATCTCCGATATGATTCATTTGAGTGCTGTTTTTTGTTTGTCTTTTCAGCATATGCTCTCCAAAGTGGGAATGTGGGATTTTGACATTTTCTTGTTTGATCGCTTGACAAATGGTAAGTTACCCAAAAGAATTCTCACTAAAATGTACACCATAAAGTGGGATTAATTGCATGAAAAGCAAAATCTATTTTTAAACACTGTCATTCTTTTTTTTTCTTCTTTCCCCACTTACATAAATCTACAGCTACTGAAGAACAACCAGGGCAAGAGAAAATTAATCCAGATGAAGAATAAGGACTGAATTTAGCCTTAGAATCTTAAGATAGTTTCCTTCCGACCTTGATGATCCCAAAGGAATTTGGAAACCACAGATTAGATTTTTTTCCTACAGAATACTTTGGCCATGTCCAAGAGTAGGAAGTTTATTGTTGGTTGATGAAAAACTAGAGACATAAAAACACATCTGATCAGTCCTGACTTTTACAGGGCAGGGTGTCTGTGCAATTTTATTAAGTGATCCTAGTCTGCCCTGTTGCAGGTATTGCTTGAATATGTGTGACGTCATCAGAAGAAAACAATTGCCGAGGAGAGAATGTAAAAACTTAGGCTGCAAATGAAGGGGAAAGTAAACATTTCCATTGGTTTCACTTTCAAATTTTTGTGCTTATAAAGGCCTTCCTTGAGAAAATAATAAAATCTTCTTATATTTTCATCTGCCCATTAAACAAATGCTGGTAAGCTTAGGGAACCAATGAAAGACATCACGTTTAGTACTGTCTTTCTTTGTGCGTCCCCGTCATCTACCAGGCTTGAGCTTTAAGTCATTACAGGCAGTTTTCTCACCATTCTGTTATTTGGCAAACAATGTGCAGTTGAGAGAAACATGCCTAAGACCATGAAATGGACTGTTCCACTGCAGAAGGCCAGCTGGTCTACCGTATAGGGAAGACTCCCATAACCTTGCATATCACTTTGCCTAAATCAACTGAGAAATGGGTAATGGCAAATGAAATTACCTATGAACAAAAGAGCCTTTTAAATGGTATTTGTTTAAAAGAGAGTATAATCATGACTCTCATAGAAATATGAAATGAACACATCAAAGATTTTATTTAACTCAATTAATTAGAGATCCAGTGAGATGCTACAACTAGTTCAAAGGAGAATTCAAAGAACCACACATATACACAAAATATATACTGCACATATATAAGAAATGCTGAAATGAATTTATATAGCTGCAAAACTAGGAGGGAGAAATCAATTGTATTTCCACCTAACTAATTTCATTTCCCCTATATTTTTTCTTCTAGTAGTTTCATAGTTTTCAAGTCTTACATTTAAGTCTTTGATCCATGTAGATTTTTGTATATGGTAAGGGAGAGAGTTCTAGTTTCATTCTTCTGTATGTGGATATCCAGTTTCCCAGCACCATTTATTGAAGAGACCGTTCTTTCCCCAGTGTGTTTTTGATGACTTTGTTAAAAATCAGTTGGCGGAAAATACATGGATTTATTTCTGGGTTCTCTATTCTGTTCCATTGGTTCATGTGTCTGCACTTTTAAAATCAAAATCATTATTCATAAATAAACAATATTTCTTGAATGCTTACAAGTTATTATAGCTTCAATTTTGCATCTCTGCTGGCTTGAGTTCTAAAATATCTCAGCATCAAATCTCTTCTTGAGTGATCTTCCATAGGAAGAATAGACTATGACTATTAAGCAATATGGTGGTCTAGATACCTCTGTAAATGGAAGCGTCAATTGGAAGTGACTTAAGGCATATTTCAAGTGGCCATTAATTGTGTCTTTTTAAAAAATACACATATACACACATGTGTGTATCTCTGACACTTCAATAGACAGATTCCTTCCAACTCTTAATGTTTTCATTGCTTTTGGTATAGGGAGAAAGTCTGAGCTAATTTTACTTGTACAATAAGAAAAAACCTAAAATTAGATCATAGTAATGATATCCTCTATATCCATATAATTTCAAATCTAAAGGGGAAAAATGATTCTAAAAGAGAAACTTCATTACAGAGACTTTGGATCTTATTATAAATCTTGATATTTTTGTGGTAATAAAAATGAGTTAAAGCAGGTGACTGTTTTCCTATAGGAAACAGCCTGGTAACACTGCTATGCCACCTCTTCAACACCCATGGACTCATTCACCATTTCAAGTTGGATATGGTGACCTTACACAGATTTTTAGGTAAGTCCTTTTTTCCATATTCCTATCCCTATTCCCATGAACAATGGCAATGCATAACACTCTTTAATATAAAGTGATGAGAACCATAGCATGGTAGATGAAGACCTCAAATTAATCTTAAATAATCTCATCTAAATTTTAAAATATGGTCTGTCTATCTTAAATCATTGAAAAATTATTTACTTAATTATAGTTGACCCTTGAACAATGCAGGGGTTAGGGGCGCCAACCCCCCACGCAGTCAAACATCCATGTATAACTTTTGACTCCCAAAAAACTTAACTACTAATAGTCTACTGTTGACCAGAAGCCTTACCAATAACAAAGAGTCAATTCATACATATTTTGTATGTTATATGTATTATATACTATATTCTTATTATAAAGCAAGATAGAGAAAAGAAAATGTTATTTAAGAAATCATAAGGAAGAGAAAATATATTTGCTATTCATGAAGTGGGAGTGGATCATTAAAAAGGTCTTCATCCTCATCATCTTCACATTGAGTAGGCTGAGGAGGTGGAGGAGAGATTGGTCTTGTGTCTCGGGTGGCAGAGGCAGAAGAGTATGTAAGTGGTTGCACACAGTTCAAACCTATGTTGTTCAAGGGTCAATTGTAGTTATGTTTATAATAAAGTCTCTGTAAAGACAACTATTAAGAACACATAGCTGTCAAAGAAGAAATGGATCTGCTCATATATTAACAAACCCCCAGCAGGATATGCCTCAAATAATTCTAATCAGAACACGAATTGTTAAAAATCTTCAATAGACTATTTTTAAAATAATAAGTAGCATTTATATAGCACCCACTATGAGCAGGGTACTTTTCGTAGGTTATTTCTAACTGTTTGAACAAATCTGCAAGTTGTATGCCATCACCACCATTTACTCCACAGTCAAAGAGACGTACAAAGAGGTTTCATTACATACCCAAGGCCCACAGCTAGTAAGTGGCAGAACCTAAATCCAAGCCTAGGTCCCTCTGACTTGCAAGCCCACCATCTTTCCACCCAACCCCATCAGCACTCTGTATCCAAAGGCAGCCCCAGTTCTTACTTGACTCTGTGCATACTCTTATTTATCTGCCAGTGAATTATCCAGGGCACATTTCTAATCACCAAATGACTTTCCTCTGCCACTTAGCATGTTTCTGACTTCTTTAATCTGCCATGTGACTATACTTTGAATTTAGAATCTGACTTAATGTCATCAGGAGTACAATAACACTGACTATGATAATAACAGCAGCCACAACCACTTATATGGTGCTTATATCTGCTGGGAGCTCTTCCAAGGACTTGGATATGTTAACATATTTAATCCTTACAGCAACATTTTAAGTTCATAGCTATTGCTATCCCCATTTTATAAAGAAGGAAACTGAGGGAACAAGCAGTTAAGTAACTTGCCCAATAAGGATAATAAATGATAGAACCAGGGTTTAAATATAATTGTAAAGTAAACCTTCTGAATAAAAGGCATCTGCAACACAATAGAAATATCTGAAACCAGCCACAACATGGCTCATTTCCTGAAACACAAGTAACTTCAAGCCAGTTGTATTTTCATTGATTGAGCAAAATAATGGCCATGAATAGGGCCAAATAATTTTGATTTGCCTAAAGAAATAGATAACAGACTCAGATACTTCGGACATGGGTATGTACCCAGAGAATATGTAAAGAGTGCAGACTTGACAACAAAATTAACATCAGAATCCAGACAGATCTAGATTTATAGCATGGGTTAAAAGAACATGGCCACACTTGCAAATCTGAGCATTCTATACATACTGAATATACTGCATCCTAAGCTTTGCCTTGGTCAAAAGCTGAAGCAGGGCTAGTGTCTTCCATAAACAGCAAACCAAAATTACCTTGCCTCTGTCTCTACTTAGTTCCAAGAGCACTCTAAGCCTTGCATTAGACTTGGGGAAGCATGAAATATGATACCTTAACTTGAATAAGGTTGAAATAAATCCAAGGAGTTCTCAATTGGATCAATGCAGTACTCTGAATTTCTGCCCAAAAAAGCCCCAGATTTGCTTTGGTAGGTATTTGTTATTCAAATGATAAACTCATCTTTGGATATCAATAGCCTGATGCTACTATGGCTCTTGGAGAGGAAACCTTGTTTATGGAGTAGTATTCATAAATGGCAGCAAACTTAATTAACTATAGCATGAAATGAAGTTGTCCTTTTCCCACATATTTATTTTCCTGTGAATGGCGGCCTTCATGAATGGCAGAAAGGGGGATTTATGAAGAAGGTGAGAAGCCTCAAGTCCTTGCAAATCCTTTCGGCCTTTCTTCCCTCTGCTCTTCATCTCCTCTTTGCTAAAAACAGCCGAGTAGAACTGCCAAGCTTGCAAACCACATTTATTTTTAAAGGATATCCAGGCTGCACATGTTGGAGCCACCAATATTTTTAAGCAAAAAGAACTCTCAACACGTCTGAGCTAGTATACCACTCCCGTTTGGGTTTTAGCTGACTGAGTTATCTGTTTGCCTCCTAGTCATGGTTCAAGAAGATTACCACAGCCAAAACCCATATCACAATGCGGTCCACGCGGCCGATGTCACCCAGGCCATGCACTGCTACCTGAAGGAGCCAAAGGTAAGACGAGACCCAGCTGCCTCCTCTGCCATCTGGAAATGCCAAGGAAACTACCTGGTAGGACCCAAATCGTGCAAAGTACCTGAGTAACCATGATATGGGTCATTCAAAATATGAATATAAATTATTGTTATTAAAGTTCCAGTATCAGCTCTGAAAATCTTACAATATTCATGAAAAAGGATGTGAATGGTCTGAGGTTTTCTTTCCTATTTTTTATATTTTTGAGGCTGCATTAGGACAGAAACAACCCTCTCTATGATAATTTACACGTTAGATATTTTCAATGTTCTCAAGAACTGGCTCTTTTTGTCTTAGACCTTCGCCAAAAATAGAACTAGCACTGAACTTGACTGGGAAAACTCTCCCACCTCATGGTTTTTGATCAAAAAAAGTAATTAAAACTCCTCAAGGCTCATGTTCCATTTCCTACTGAGCCAAGTGGACATTCTGATTCAGGGCCCAAGAAAACTTATGAATGTCAAAGCCCTCTTAGCAAGCATGCTCTGATGCAATAAAACAATCCAAAGTTAAAAATTAAAAACATAATAATAATGCTCATTATCCAACATCTAGGCAGTTCTTAGCTGTATAAAATTTAGTTGGTATAAGGTACAGGATGAGTTTTCTTAAGATTTCTGGAAAATGATATTCCAGTCTAAGACTCTAATTCAGTCCATTCTAACATCCCACTAAATATACAGATGCTTTGACAACAACCACTAAATATACAGATGCCAAACAAGCATTCTCAGGACAAAGCTGGATAGATGCCTCATCCCTGTAAAATATCCCAAAAACATGCATGATTTTGTTTTTTGATCTCTACGTAGTCCAAAAGTTGTAAGATATCACACAGTTATATTTTTAAAGTTAGCACTGGGTTCCCATGGCCCTGCTTATTTTCCTAGCTAGCCAAAAAAATCAGATTCTCACACATTTCCCCACTATTTAGTACACATTGAAGAAATATGCAAATTTTGCAATTCAACCCACTTCTTTCAAAGAAGTGGCAAAGACATATTAGATAGTTGAAATACACAAATGATTTTTGTAATATTCCATCACTTTGGCTTCAACTTTTTCCCTCATTTACAGCTTTCTCAAGGAGCAAGGCTGACTTCAGGCTCTGCCTTCTCCCTGCCCACCCTGTAGCAATGTTGCTGACAAGCAATACGCATCACAACAAAAAAACAAAACAGTAGCATCAGGAAGAGGGGGATACCCGAATGACATACACAGTTTGAGTTTACTGGGCTGCTTTCCTTTCTTCCCTGAGATTCCATGTGAATATCACCTCAATGAATGCTTCAGAGGGTGGAGGTCTGGCTGAGAGACTTGAACAACCTCATGATGGTTCATTCTGTTTGAGCCAAAATAAACGAAAGCCTGTTTGCAGAAACACACCAATCAATCTCCCAATTTAATTTTTTAACAGCTCGCCAGCTTCCTCACGCCTCTGGACATCATGCTTGGACTGCTGGCTGCAGCAGCACACGATGTGGACCACCCAGGGGTAAACCAGCCATTTTTGGTCAAAACTAACCACCACCTTGCCAACCTGTATCAGGTAAGGAATCCCAATACAGAGCCAGACACAGCACGGTCAATTGCCTTAGGCCCAGTGCTCAAGCCTGAAGCTTGCTCTCAGAGACAGTCTTCATTCAGGGTCGGCCCCAATGATGGGGACCACATTCAAACAGCATGGATTTGAAATAGGCCCAACATATCCCCCAAGGGAGATTAAATTAATTTACAAGGATAAATTAATTTACAAGGATATCCAAGGAATTTAATTTGCTCCAAAGCAGATTTGAAATTTTCCTAAATCAGACAGGATCTCTGAGCCTAACCTCTCATGGTTTGAGAATATCTATCTCCATGGAGACTATATTATATACAATGGCCAGTTAAAGCCAGTTTTACTTGAGTCTCTGAGGCCATTTCTGAACTTTCTTGGCTCCTGAGCCAGAGGTATGTTATCAAAGACAATAAACATACTTTGTTGTTATAAAATAGTCCAGCAGCATGAGTAGATTTGCCTGAAGAATTCTTATCTATAATATCATCTCAGATATTAAACCCTATATCATAAATTAATTATGCCCAGAATTTTCAATGGAGTTCTTTGGATCCGTCAGCTGTCATTAACAAAGCATATCATACAATGGGGTCGTTGATCTCAATTTTAATAGATCTTCTGAAGATCTATTGTGCTGAAAGAATTCCATAGAACAGCTGCATTAAACAAGATTTTGCATCTTGAGGATGCATTCATTTCCAATAAAGTACAATTGTAACATGAAAAGAAGCCTCTCTCCATCCAGTCGATTAGCTTTTGGCACAGGTAAGAACTGGTATTCCAAAGCTTATAGGTACACCTGGCACGCGCGTCAGCGCTAAGCTCCCTGAGGCTGTCAGCAGCACCTGGAGCAGGGATAGATGTGACCATGTAGAGGGGGCAGGGTGACTTTGGATGATGAGCTAAAAATTAAACAAAGATATATAAACAACTAAAACTAAATTTTCTAAACCGTCTCAAAAGCTCAACTTATTTCTTGAGAAAAGATACAGACATTTGATTTGACTAGGGGAGAAATAAATGACTGTCCTGAGAGCCCCCAAGTAGGTTTTCTATTCCTGTCAATTCTGACCTTTTCAAATGTCTTTTCTTAGACAAAGGAAATCAGTCAACAAGTTTGGCTACTTGGTCCATTCCCGTAATTCATTATGTTATTCTAATATCTCATAATCAAATAAACCATATCGATGAAGTTCAAGAGAGTATCTACTGCTGTTGACTGATTTGTACACAAAAATAAGGGTCATAAAGTAGTGCTTTGCCTATAGTCTATAAAAACACATAATGAATTCTCATTTACACAGGAAGTCACAAAGAAATATGCCAGATGTTAAAGAAAGACATAAAAACAAGAAAATAAATTACTCACTGATAATTAACAAAAATTGATTCTCAAAAAAAATACTGCAATCTATCTGATTCAGATACTAAAGGTTTTCTCAGAAAAAATGGATTCCTTACTCAAACTTTTGAAGTACAGATAATTTTTAATAATTTTTATTTTAATATCTTTATTAAAAATAAACATGCCAATACAACCAATTTCCACAGCCTTTTCAATGCAACATATAGTCTTGTACGTTTTTAATCAACTACTTATTGCATATATTGGCTGACATGCTAAGATCTAGGCATTCAAAGATAAATAAAACACAATCTCTGCCCTCAAACATTTGTCCAGACTCAGGTGCTCAAAATGAGCAAAATTCAAGCAAACTTAATCCCAATTTGAAAGGGGTTTGAGGAATTAGCTAAACATACACATATAATTTTTTTAAAAAACTCTAAAGAATAAATGTCTGTGCTGTTCTTTGTATCCAAAGATGTCACTACAATAAAGTGAGCTATTGTTTTTATTCAGCAGTGAACTTATCCATCTGAACTGATCCTTTTTTTTTTATAATGACTAAGGAGAAATTAGTAAAGGGCTCAAAAACAACATTCAAGATACTGTCTTCAGGCCGGGCGCGGTGGCTCACGCCTGTAATCCTAGCACTCTGGGAGGCCAAGGTGGGCGGATCATTCTGAGCTCAAGAGTTCGAGACCAACCTGAGCAAGAGCGAGACCACGTCTCTACCAAAAATAGAAAGAAAATTGACTGGACAGCTAAAAATATAGAGAGAAAAAAATTAGCCGGGCATGGTGGCACATGCCTGTAGTCCCAGCTACTCAGGAGGCTGAGACAGTAGGATTGCTGGAGCCCAGGAGTTTGAGGTTGCTGTGAGCTAGGCTGACGCGACGGCACTCGCCCCAGGCAAGAGAGTGAGACTCTGTCTCAAAAAAAAAAAAAAAAAAAGATACTATCTTCATCGTCACTTACTCTATGGTCTCAGGATCTCTTGGAGGCTAGAAATCCATGTCTTTTAAGTGTTTGGAACAGTGTTAAAGGCAAAACAATATCATATAGTATCATAAAGACCGTGTCAGTCTCCTACAGCTGGCTAGAATAAAAGCTGAAACTTTTATTAGCCAAATTGGGACTTTTAATATTGAAAGTAAAAATTGTTTAAATGGACCTGAAAATAAAATGAGATTTCAGTTTTGTCGAAAAAAATTTATTTACTATATTAAGGAATGCCCAAAAGATAAAGAAAATTTCTTATAAAAAATTCAGTTCAGCAAACTATGTAACTAACCTTTATTCAACACTTGCTATGATCCAAACACTTTGATAAATGCGTTTTAGGTATTATATTATTTTTTTAATTTTTTTTCTTTTAACTGAATCCTAGGGCATGTATTATAGTATTTAATCTTCACCATAGCCCAGTGAGGTGAGAACTATTATCACACCTACTTTTCAGAAAGAGGAAAAATGATACTTAGGAAAGTCAAGTGCTTTTTCTGAAAATAAACAGATAATTAATGGCAGAACAGGGAGTAGAACTCATGTCTTTTGTCTCTAGATGCATTCTGCCTCTGAAATTCATATTGATCACCTACTACATGCAAGAAACTCAGAGGTCTTCTCCAGTCCTGTTCTAGTGAGGGAGACAAGAGGGTTACAGACAAGTGACTCGAAGTGTGGGAGACTTCAGTAAGCACTCTAAAGTATATGGCTACAAATAAATGTGACAGGAATACATAGGGGAAAGAGAAACTGATTCTGCGGATGGCTTCCAGGAAAAAAAAAATCAGAGAGGAAGAATGCTGTAAACTAGGCCTTCAAGTGTGAGTAACATTTTTACTAGCTGAAATGATAATAGCATTAGAGGCAGGATGAGCTTGATGGACTTCTGGGATTAAAACCCACAATTCCAGAATAACTGGAAATGGAATGTCCCTGTGGCCTTTAGCTGAGCATGCGCTGCCATCTACAATTCCTTCTCTCCCACCAGTGTCCTGTGCATATCATCATTAAATGTATATACTCTCTTTCGTAGAAACTTCAGATTAGTTGTACAGAACATAACCTGGGTTAGGAAATCTCCACTCTGTATTAAGTTGTAGATGAGGAATTGGCACAATTCTTTGGGTTTTCAATTTCAAGGAAAAAAAATCATGTTACATAATATATAAGTTGAGCAAGACTGTTAACAACATATGATATTTTAAAATCTTTGGAAAAGTAGCCTTTTAGCCTCTTGAGGGCCTGTTGGTTGAGACACGAATGGGCTTTCAGGAAACAATATGCAAATTTTCACAGGATGTACCTAGGCACATTTTTCTAAGGGGAGTATCTATAACTTACTCTCATCAAATTTTAAAATGAGCTATAGATTCTAAAAATGTTAAGAACCATGGTAATGAATGAAAAGAACATATGTACATATATACAGAAAAATTATACATGCACACGTGCACACTTGGTCAACAAGAATGCCTTAGAGAGGATGTGCCAGGAATTATGTGGCTTTGAGAACACCCTGTGCGTGACTTTGCTGCAGCCCAAACTTACTATAAATGAGATAAATGGAAGAGGGTTTCCTCTCCCTCCTTTTGTTGGCTGTGCTCTTTTAGTTCTAATAAATAAGGTCATTGCATAACGCCCAGCATTTTCTTCTGCCCTGAGATAAAGAGAGCGCCAGGGCTGCCGAAGTGAAGGCCAGGTCAAAGGGTTCCCTCCTATTTGTCTGACGTCTGGACTCCCTAGCTAACCTGCCAACCAAGTTCAACACGAAGGCACTGAAAGCACTTCCACCTGGCACCTCTCTCATAGGACGGGAAGCAGTCCAGGTGTCCGGGGTGTACTGAGAGGAAAAGGAGCATGTGAGAGACAGAACCGAGAATTTACTTTCCATCCTTCCACCCTCAACCACACACAAATTTAAAGGTGGCTTCAGCAATTGCACAAAGTAAGCATTAAATCAGCTACTACACTGGTTTTTACAATTGTAAAAGGAATCACTTTCCGTTCAATTTAAAATTGAATTCCTCTTAATAGAGTCTAACTACATATTAACTAGTGACAGAGCACCCTATAGAAACAAAATAATAAGTAATGAATTGTCCCATAAACCTTATATTTAATATTTTTAATACTCTACAATGTCTTGCAGAAGTTTATCATCAGTTTTCTTCATTGTTTATCACAAGTTCTTAGAGAGGGTATGTTTAACCACTTTTTATTCCTAATGATGCTGAACCACAGGCATGAAGTTGACCAATCCAGGAGGAATGATCCTTCCACATGGTTGTACAACCTCTCCTCAAGCAAACATCTGCATAGGTTATATATAACCTCACAATTTCTGCAGTATGAAAGATGTTTTCAGCAAGTAGTGTTAAAATTATAAAAAGAGGCTAAAATTTGTTTTCCTGTTCCATAAAGTTTCTGCTGGCCCTGATCTACCCCATGGACAGCAAACTGGTATCCACGCTCTTTGTGCTCAGATCAATGTCTTGGGCAGATGCAGATCGAACAAGAGAAAGACATTAAACAAGGCAGTGCCATAGTCTCTGCAAGGGCCAAGGTCTTGTTTAGGGCTCAGTTCCTCTGAGACCTCCTGGGCTGGGGCTCTTG
>RJWJ010017533.1:0-32842 GCA_004363605.1 Indri indri
TGATGTTCAAAGGCTCTCATCTCAAAAGGCCTGAAGTGAGAGCATTTAGTGAAGATGCAGATGTTTACTCAGCCCTCACCCCTGATGCCTCTGGCCATTAAGCAGGGAGCACCCACAGGTAACACAGGGCAGAACAGGTCAGGCTCATCCAAGCCACACTCACCTATGATCCCATCTGGGCAGCCCCACATTTTTCTCCATTGCCACATGTTAAGGGAGAAAGAGATAAGGGGGTTCTACCTGGAAAGGAGCAGGTTGTCAGGTGTTAGAAGACTGGTGGGTTTGGCAAGTTCATACCCCAGAACATGGCTGCCAGGATTGGAAGTTGTGTGTTAGGGACCAAGAGTGTCTGCTCAGATGTTAATCCCAAAACTTTATGCTGCTGTCTGGTTTTCTCCCTGGCTGGATGTCTATGCAGATCTCCTATGTGTCTGATCTAAGAAACAGAATTTCCAAGGTGGGTATTCTCATCTGGGACTAGCCACATAGGCCATCAATACCTCTTGGCCCACCTGCCATGTACTGTCTTTGTGGAGCTCCACATAGGAAATGAGTGAGGAGCCATTTGACGGGTCTAACCCTTTCACATCCTTGGATGAAAGGCAAGAGCACCAGGCCATCAACCATGGCCAGTGCTAGGTTGGGGTGACAGTAGGCACAGAGGGGTCCCCACAAATAAGGACCCAAAAAGACCAGAAGGGTCAAGGACCCAAACCTGAGTGTGGGGCTCTCTGGGCTCTGTCCTAGTATTTTCTCACTTTTCCCCACGGTCCTCTTCTAAAAGAATATGGCCTCCATTAGTTTCCAGTGGCAACTTGGTTTGGTGCACAGCCCCATACTTGCAGGAACATCAGAGATTTGTGGAGTTTTTTTTCACTTTACACCACACTTTACACTAGGCCACGAGTACATTTGCATGTTCCCACTGCTTTCATGTTTAACTACCCACCTGAGGCAGCACCACTGCCCTTCCAGACCCACCCTCTTGCTAGGGAGGTTTTTCTACAAAAAGGGGGATTACACAAAACATTGGTTAAACTACTCTACTCGTTTGTCTGCAATGTGTTCTCTCACAGAACTCTTCCCTGTAGCCCCACCAGGGCAAGTGCTTTCCCTTCACATGGCTTCATTGTCTTCATTATGCTCCATGAGGGAGGATGTTTCCCACCAAGTTTTAGCCTTTCAATGCTGGTGGAGCCTGACATGATAAAATTCTATTTCCATGTCAGCTGCAGTGCAGGGAACATGCTGTGTGTGTCCTAATAGGCTGTGACAGTTTGACGGGGCTGACATAACACAGCCACCATCTATCTCAAGGTTCACAGGGTCTTTTCTTGTGCTTCTGTGTCCTTATTGCCTCTTCTTATAAGGAGTCTAGTCCTTCTGGATGAAGGCTTACCTCAATGAACTCGCTTAACCTTAATTATCAATTTAAGGACCATATGTCCAAAGACCATCACATTCTCAGGCACTGGGTGTTAGAACATGATTACATAAATTTTGGAAACAGGACGCAATTTATCCCATAAAATATAGTAATCTCCTATAGAAAATAGACTCCCAAGAAAGGGATTACTGAGAGAAAAGATATGAATATATATAACTTTAATAGATACGGCCAGATTACTTTTTGAAAAGTGCTGTGGCAGGTACATTGTCACCGGCAGTTTCGGAGACAGATTCTTGTCCTGTTGCCAGGGCTAAAGTGCAGTGGCATCAGCCTAGCTCACAGCAACCTCAAACTCCTGGGCTTAAGCAATCCTTCTACCTCAGCCTCCCAAGTAGCTGGGACTACAGGAATGCACCACCATGCCCAGCTTATTTTTTGTATACATTTTTAGTTTTCCAGTTAATTTCTTTCTAGTTTTAGTAGAGATGGAGTCTTGCTCTTCCCCAGGCTGGTCTCGAACTCCTGACCCCGAGTGATCCTCCCTCCTCAGCCACCCAGAGTGCTAAGATTACAGGCATGAGCCACCACATCCAGCCAGCAATTTCTGAGTGTAGCTGCTTCTCTGCATACAGCTTCCCCTGGATGTTAATATTCTAGTAATTTTTTGCCAATCTGGTGTCCCTGTGTCAAATAATATCATGCTGCTTATTGTTTCTTTTATTCCAATTTCTCAACCGATATGTGAGAGTCACCTGTTAGTTGTTTAATATCAATTTGATTTTTTTCTTTCCTGAGTCATCTGCTCAGACCCTTGGCCCTGTGAAGGATTTTCTCCCAACCTGGAGTCTCCCAGCATTGGCTATTTGCCAGACCTGGTATTGCTGTAGCTCACTTACTCAACACTTCCATTAATGTAAACAAAAGAAATAAATATGTTGCTTTCAGACAAAAGGGTTCTTTACAGTGTCTTTTCCTGTGCACTGTATCTAAAATGTGAAGAAAAGGAGGATTCCCCAGGCACTTCCTGTCAATGTCAAGGGCAGAGAGCTCAGGGAACTTAAGGAGAATTTCATACAGCTCTTGCTATGGGAGGTTCTCAGTTCTGACTTATGCGCTGGTGAGCAGACACTGTCTGCCTCAAGGCCTGTGTTTTCTCATCTCTATAATAAGGGTGTGTTTTTGAGGACTCACAAGGATAATGATATTCATACAGGCTATTGATAGAGGTTGGTGCTATTGCAACACACCTGACAAAATATCTTGAACATATGTTGAAAGTATTAATAGGTTAATTCTTCTCCAGCCCCACATGAGATTTTACTTTGAAAGCCTAGAACATTTTTCACCATGGACACCCTTGCCTTCCACATGTACGAGTCCTCAAAGAGTTGTTCCACATCTGAGCTTCGGACCCCAATCCTTCAGTGGATTGTCACAGTATCACTGACTGAATGTCCATCCTTGCCCCCCAGTATGAAAATGAATCTCCCTGAAACTAGAGGAGACCCTGCATAATGTGGACCCATCATCCAAGAACAAAAGAGAAACTGGTAGAGACCCTGGCTGCAGCCTCCTGTGAGTGAAGCATGTCCTCCTTTACCACCTTTCTGGGCTCCTCCTGTAACTCCAGCAGCTTCCCACAGTACCTGGAGCAGCTATTGATCGGGCAAGCACCTGTCCCCTGCAAGGCACAGTGGTGAATCTGCCACTTGCTAGCTGTGTCTTGGGGATTATATTGCAGCCCTCTGAACCTTAGTTTGCTCCTCTAAAGATGGAGTGGTCAGAAGATAAACCTCAGCATTTTTGTAGGGACTAAATGGCATAGGGCATGACAAGGGGGTTGCTGTGGAAAGTGAGCTGGGTTGTTCATTTTTATTATTTTTTCTCTCATCTCACTGAAGAAACACTCTGCCTCATGCTTCAATGGCCACATCACTCTACATTTGGGAAAACACTGACAAAGCAAGCCTATTTTTGATTTTGTAAAGCAGGTTTGAGATTCCTTCTAGCTGGTCTTTGTCCTTGACACGGACAGAACAAGGGTCCCTGGATACTGGGAGAGAGGACCCAGGCCCATACAAATATCTGGGACAGCTCTGGTTGGGGTCTTTTCATTTAACACACATACATTAAGCACTTAATTTGGATAGTCACTTTTCTAGATTTTTTGAATAATTCAATAAGCAAAAACGATGAAAATCCATGGGCCTCAGCTTTACTCAGGGAGTCAGACACAGTAGACATCATAAAAAGGTGATGTCCACAGAACATGAGATGTGATGCCCTCAGGGTCTCCTCTAGGCATGGATGTACCCACACAGGTACTCTCAGAATGACACATCCTGAGAACATTGATAACATTTAATAGATGCAGAAAAGGGATTTGACTAAATTGAACATCTCCTCATGATGAAAACTCTCATGAAATAAGGCATAGGACAAATGCACGTTGATCCAGTAAAGGCCACGTGTGACAAATGCAGAGCTCATATAATAGTCAGTGGGAAATAGTTGTCAGCTTCCCCCCAAGAGCTTGAGTAAGTCGAGATTGACCACTCTTGCCACTTCTATTCAACACAGTACTGGATGTTTGAGCTGAAACAATTAGAGAATGAGACAAAAAACACTAAGAATGAAAATAAATGAGTTACATTGTTCATGTTTTTGGGTCATATAACCTTATATATAGAAAACCTTTCAAAACACTACATATAAACATTTTTAAAGTAATAAGCAAATTCAATAAACTTACAGGACACAAAATCAACCTATATAATGCAGTAGCATTTTTATGCAAAAATGAACTACCTGAAAAATAAATTAAGAAAAGAATTCTATCTTCAATAGCTACCAAAAATATACTTAGAAATAATTTTAACCAAAAAGGCAAAACAACTCCATGCTCAAAACTAAAGAACGCTGAGATAAGAAATTGAAGAAAATAAAAATAAATGGAAAGATATCCCTTGGTCACGGATTGGCAGAACCAATATTCTTAAAATACCTATACTACACAAAATGATCTAAAGATTCACTGCACTCTCCATCAAATGCCAGTGATGTTCTTCACTGAAATAAAAACATCTTAAAATTTGTGTGATACCACAGAAGAACCTGAGCAGTATCAGCAATGGAGCAAAAAGAACAAAGCTGGAGGCATCAAACTACTTGACTTTAAGATATACTATTAAGCTAAGGTAAGCCAAACACTGTGGTACTGGCCTAAAAACAGACACATAGGTCAATGGAGAAAAAGAGGGAACCAAGAAATGAATCTGTACTTTTAAAGCTAACTGAGTGTAGACAAAGCTGACAAGGGAACACAGTGGGAAGGACAGTTTCTTCAATAAGTGATATATAAAAAATTAGATATCCACATGCAGAACAATGAAATGAGACCTTCATCTCACAGCATATATAAAAATTAACTCACAATGTATTAAATACTGAAATGAAAGACCTGAAGCTCTGAAGTTATCATATGAAAACATAGGGTGTTACTTTCATGACATTAGTATGGACAATTATTTATTTATTTATTGTTTAACCTCAAAATCCCAAGCAACAAAAGTAAAAACAGACAAATATAACTATTTCAAACTAAAACATTTCTACACAGCACCAGAAACAGTCAACAGAATAATGAGACAACATAGAAATGGGAGAAAATATTTGGAAAATTTTCACCTGACAATGGAATAACATCCAAAATATGTGAGGAACTCAACTATAAAACAAAAATTCAGTAACTATTTTAAAATGTGCAAAAGACCTAAATAGATATTTCTAAAATAGTAGAAGACATCCTAAAGGTCAACAGATACAAAAAAAATTGCTCCACATCATTGATCATCAGAGAAAGACAAATCTAAACCACTGTATTAAATCATTCTTAGAATCACGATTATTAAAAAGACAAATGGTAGTGTTAGAAGAGATGTGGAGACAAGGGAACACTTGCATGCTGTCGGTGTGACTGTAAATCACTGCAGACATTATGGGAAACAGTGTGGAGGTTGCTCCAGAAATTAAAAATAAAACCACCATGTAATACAGCAGTCACACTATCATTTATCCCCCAAATGAAATCAGCATGTTAAAGAGACGTTTGCACTCCTATGTTTATGGCAGCCCTATTGCTATAACCAAGATAGGGAATTGACCTAAGTGTTCACCATTGAATTAATGGATAAAGAAAATATGGTATAAAGACAGAATGGAATACTATTTAGCCTCAAAAAGGAAACCATGTGATTTTCCATCACATGGATGAACCTGTGGGCATTATGTTAATTGAAATAAGCCATATAGAGAAATATAAACACCCTATGATCTTGCACATCTGTGGAATCTAAATAAGTTTGTCTCATTGAAGTAGAGAGTAGAATGGCATTACTAGAGGCTGGGGTTCTTAGGAGGGAGGGGGATTTGTGGAGATGTCTATCAAAGGATACATATTTACAGCTACATAGTAGTAATGAGTTCAAGAGATCTATTGTACAGCCTGTTGACAATAGTTAATGACATATTGTATCTTTGCAAAATGCTAAGACAGTTGATATTAAGTGTTCTCACCACAAAAGGATAAGTATAAGATAGAGATAGAATTAAGCATTTGACAATGCATATATTCTTAAAAACATCATGTTTTACATGATAAGTACATATAATTTTATGTGTCAATTTAAAACAAATAAAGCAATTTTTAAAGTATCATCGTAGGATAGCAATATTCCAAATACTGAGTCTGTATCTTTGTTATAAGCTTAGCTAAACTGCATTAAAGAAATGTAGATTTTGTGATGTTTTTCTCATTCCATTTGTCGGTCACAGCATAGGAACTCTGATATGCACCAGGAGGTGTAGGGCCGTGCAAAGAACATGTTGGTGGCCAAAGTATACCAGGGCCTTTACTTTAACCTTAGGTTGCCGGAATTTTCTGGTGCTGAGGGTATGGAAAACACTAAAGTCACAACTGGTGCTCACAGTTCCATCTCTGGCAACTCTGTGAATGTGAAAAAAAGTTTCCATCAAAATTCACGAAAGAATGTTTCAATCCAAAACCTGCCATGATCTCCGACATTTTTCTAGAAAGAATGAACAAGCAGTTGGGCAAAGTTAGGTGACTGAAACTGAAAACAGTGGACTGTGATCTGCTCCCATTAAAATAAAGACAGATATAATGTGAGTGAGAAATTCCCCCAGGATTGCACTACCAATATGGAAAAGGAAAATCATTGCAAATTTGAAGTCCACAGACATCATTCTATTATTGTCCAACACTTAACATTCACATTCAAAAATAAAAGATTCTGCAAGAAATGGAAGTTGAACAGTAAGTATTTCATAAAATATTAAATTGAAAATTCATGTCTTACCATTAACTTGCCTAAAGATTTTATTCCTAAGATATGTTTAATCTTAAGAAATTTCCAAATTTGGATGTGTTTCTTTACATATTCCTTACAATATGTCCAGCACACTGTTATTAATGCTGTATCTAGTCTAAATAATTTGATATTTACCACACATTGGATTAGGATCTAATAATATTTTTCTTTTACAAACAAAGACAAATAAAGCTAACTGCATGATTAAACCCTCTGGTCCATGAACACTGCATAATCCGAATTTCATTGAAGTAATTATAACATTTGATTTACACAATGTAAATGCTCTAAACTCCCCAGATGAAAACAATTTTTTACCTCATTAAAAACCCAAACTTCTGACCAAAACCTCCAATGTACTGCTGGAAATTACATGGTGTGGAGAGAACTGCGAGAAAGCTGTCAGGCGTAAGGCATGCATAGCTGGAGACAGACAAAAAGACACAGCAAAGATTTGGAAATAATTAGGAAATGAAGGAAGCAGAATTCCTCTGTGTAAATTCAGACAGAATCCATTGTGTAAACTTGGAAGAGAACTCCTCTTACACAGGAAGAATCACTGCCATGTCTACATGTGATTATTTCCCATCTCTCATGTGGAGCCCAAGAAATGGCTACAACAGGAATGCTAACTGCTAATTATGGGCCACCTCTAATCGCCTGTCAGTCACGGAATGGGCGGATCGAGGCACTGACACCAACGGTTGCTTCCCTTGTTGGCAGAAGGCACAGCCAGGCAGATGGGCCAGATTCCTCAGCATGCTCAGCTGATCAGTAAGGAAGACACGTGGAGCGGCACAGGCTCACCAGGTGGATCCCCGAGAATGCTGTCCTTCATGGCGTGGGAAAGGTTGCAGGCAGATAAGTTTGATCCACAAGAAGAAAAGACCAGGCCCACCGAAACCACGGAGGCCTTGAGACGACCGGCCGCGCAGCATTGGTCTATAGCCTGGCGCCCAGGCAGGGGAAACCGTGGCCCAGCGGCACAGGGTTGCCACCAAGCTTGGCCAACTCAGTCAGACAGGCCCCTTTGGAGGGAAAGATGTTCATCCAGCGGAGTCTCTGCTTCTCCGCCATTCGGCCGTGGTCACAGAGGGTTGCTGTGACCCTCAGGGCATGAGGCCAAGGGTGGTGGAGGCTCCTTCCTGCCTTCTCTTTGCACCTGTCCCTCGGCGTCCACACTAACAGCTGAGGTGGTGGTTGTCGTCCGGTAGGGGGTCGTCCCCTTCCGATGGGAAGGCAGGCGCCTCACAGCGCCAAGGTCATTCCTCCTCCTGCCCGTCCTCCAGGGGCCCACGCAAAGGAACCAGGCCATGCCACACTCGAGAACGGCCCCCCCCCCCGCACCCGGAAACCAGTGGCAACTAGACACACAGCCCGAGAGGAACTGCAGGGAGGGCCTCAGTGCAAGGAAAGGTGAATTAAAGCATTTCTGGTGCCCAGGCACCAGATGAGTTATGCCACCAGTCACCACATGCCAATGACACACACACAAACGCACACACACAGAGGCGCCCAGGCAGTTGTTGAGGAGGCAGTGCTCAGTTGCTGATGAGTAAGGCCCTCTGGGTACAGAGGGTCCCCCGGTCCCCGGGCAGTCCAGTTTCCCCGGTCATGGGGGCGACGACCTTGGACTTGCGGGGAGACTCACACAGACAGCCTAAAGGTGGGTGTGACGTGCCGATTGACCCATCCGTTGGGGGATCCCGCGGTGCTTCTCGGCTGCTGCCACGAAGGCTCCTTCGGCCCCGTCGGCCCTCCTCCTCCGCTCCCGGCATCCCCACAGGATCCCCTGGCTGGGATCCTGGAGATGAGAGGCCAGAGCCTGCAGCGGACCCATGGCCACACAGGGCTCCCGCCTCAGCGAGGCGCGACTAGGCAACGGCCGCTGTCACTGTGACGTCGACTCACGCATGCGCACTTGCAAGCTCCAACCCAGAGGGCCCGCGGCCGAGGCGGCCTTGGTGGCGGTGCAGGTGCCGTGGGGCCTTGTGGTAATCAGTGCGGAGGGGTGGCCATGGGCAGGGGCCTGCAGGGATTCAGGCAGAGATGGGACTGGCCAGGGTATCTGGGAGGAGGACGGAAGCAACGCCGCTGCACCGGGACGCAGGGCCACAGGCTCGCCGTCCTCTTCTCAGCACCTCTTTCAGCACAGCTCGGGGTGCCATCCCAGCTTCCAGTGGCGGGCCGGCCTCAGGCCAGAGCCCAACACTTGGACCCCTCTTCCTGGGATCTCATTTGGGATGGGACAGTGTGGACAGGCGCCACTGCCCACGGTGGCTGCGATGAACCCCGGCGAGCATTCGGGGCCGCCAGGGTACATGGACATAGCCGAGGCCCCAAGTCAAGGTGCCAGGGAAAAATTCACCCACTCACATGTCCAAGGCCTCTAGTGGATGCGGGCCCGCCTGGTACTGCCCTGATCTCGGAGGCCAGGGGCTGCTGCTTGTCCCCACTGCTCTTCAGGCCAGGCGCCAACGCGGTGCCAGGCACGTCCCAGGGACACTGAGGGTGACAAGAGGGGTGCCAGGTCTGGAACCGACATCCCAGCAGGGCGGACAGAAGGAGAGTGTGCTGCAGAAGCAGGACTAGGCTGCTCAAAGACAGACCGCGAGGACAAGGCCTTCCTTCCAGGGGCCCAGGGGGCACCTAGGGAGCACAGTGAAAGCACAGCCTACCTACGACCTCAGACACAGGCCCTCTGCCAGAGGCCTGCCTGGGTGAGTGTGGGCAATCCAGACACAAGAGGAAAGGGTTACCTGGCAAGTGCACTCACCCACCTACACCCCAAGCTCAACAAGGCAGAACACTGCCACCAGCCTGCCTGCACCCACACAAACCCCACTTCCAATGCCCCCGGCCCCACAGGGGCAGGCAATGGCACCTCTGCTGCTTTCCAGGCCCAGCGCTTTCCCCTACTTCCCCAGGAACATGCCAAGTGCACGTCCCCCAGAATGGAACCACGGGAATGTGTAGGGAAATGAAAACTTCAGCCTACATAAAAATATTTCCAAAACGGTTTAATTTTAATTGATTTTTACTCCTTTTTCATTTCTAACATATACACTGTTTAGGAGTAAATTATGTGGTACTCTGGCCATAGTTCTGGTGTACGCAGCTGCTCCAGAAAAGCTGTGGCCTCATTGGGGCTGGACAGAAGCCTCCATCATGCATGATATAGGGAGAGCCCATTCCAAACTTATTCCCCTGCCACCTGCCACTCTCTGCTTCAGGTGTCCTCCAGCACTTATAGTAATGCTACACAGTCCACACAGGGAATTCTGGCAGACAGTCGAAAAATCTGAAAGTGTGTGGAGTCTGGCTCAGCAGATAAAGGGCTCCAGCCTTAGGGGATGAAAGAAGAAAGCATAGATGAGACAAATGAGAGCAGGTCTTAGGTGCAGGCTTTAAAACAACAACTCAAGGACCTCAGGAATGTCACACAGCAAAACAGATCCTTGAGTGGCTGCCCTGATCAACCAAGAGGCATCTGACGCAGGGGATACCCCACTCGGCTCTTTGGCATAGAGAAGGTCTCAAGAAGGGACTTGGGGGCTTCTTCTCAATCCTCTAAATCACTGCACAAACCTGTGTAATTTGTAAACCATGAAAGTATCTGCTCTGTGACCCAGTCAGATAGTGCAGCCATGCTGATTAAATTAGGATGTGTGTAATCACGACCTACATTCCTCCTTGGAGTTTACCAGGGAACATAGATGAATGAAACGAGACCATCACTTACTCACAGTTCAGATCCCACTTTGAGGCCAGTGGATCTTACCCGGGACCGTTCTGTCTCCCTGGGGTCATTTGGCAATGTCTGCAGATCTTCTAGGTTGTTGCAACAGAGGGATGATGGGCAGGATGATGGTAAATACTCCACAGTGCACAGACAGGCCCTTCCCCAGATAATGGTTCAAGACCAAAGGGATCATGCTATTCAAATAGGCTCAAGCCCACTCTTCCCCACTGATGTGCCCTCAAAACACATAATCTGCATTCACTTACCTCCCATGCTACAATTAAGTCTTCACCTCTGCTGCCTCAGTGAACTGGACCTCGCCATGTAACCTCAGAAGGTTGTGTTTAGAACAGAATCCAATGAAGGTCAGTGTGCACCACCTGGGTTCTCCTCCTGCTACACACAAGACCCTCAGCTGTGCCCCAGTCCCAGGGCTGCATGCAAGAAGGAACCCCAAGCCACCCCACCCTTGTTCTACCATACACCTTTATGTCATTCCTGCAGAGCCAGAGACATCTAATTATTTTATTTATTCACTTGCTTATTGGCTATTCTTGTTCCTGTTACAATGTAAATTCTACAAAGCAGGGTCTAGTAGAGTAAGAAACTCCAGGACTTCTTGAATTAATGTCAAAAATAAAACAGCATCTTCTGACACTTCCATAAGTAAATAAACATTAGCATAATTCTTCCTGTTCTCACTTCTAGATGAAGGTTATGAACAAAGTTTTATGTGGACACAGCCATACCTTCTTACTCAGGTATGTCTCTGGGCTGCTTCTAGCTAGAGATGTCACTGGCCCAGAGGGGAGGAAGCCTGAAAGAGACATTCCATTGCCCCTGAGCTGCGCTGACTGATTCTTTACAGAAGTATGCTCACCTCTGATTTAGATTCCCATTATCATCTTTTTTAACATTATATTTTCTTTTTCAAGAGTGTTCTTTTACAAATTGTTGTCCACATACATGATGGAATACTATATAGCCACAAAAAGAATGAAATCCTATCATTTGCAACAACATGGATGGAACTGGAGAACATTATGTTGAATGAAATAAGCCAAGCACAGAAAGACAAATCTTGCACATTCCCACTCAGATGTGGGAGCTAAATATTAAAAGTGATTGATCTCATAGACAGAGAGTAAAATTACAGTTACCAGAGGCTGGAAAATATGGTGGGAAGGGAGCAATAAAGTGGGGATGGTTAACTGGTGCAAAAATATAGTTAGATACCTATAATGAACAATAAAGAATGTTCTTTTGTTATGTTCATTAGGTTTCATAAACATATCAACAGCAATTCTGACATTTCTGAAAATTACTCTTTCTCAGCCTTGAGACAATGACCTGAGTCCCCTCACTTGCATTTTTATGTACCAGGGAATTCCTCAGCCTGAGGTTAGGATCCCTTTCTGTCTTTATTTCTCAGGGAAAACCTTCTCTTCTGTACCTCCATCAATATCCACAGCATCAAACATTCCTGGTCTTCTCCATCTTGACACATCTCCCAGAGAGGCCCCCACTAGGGGCTTCCCATCAGCATGGTTGAGGGGCCTAGAAAATCACAGACACACTTTCTGAGAAATGAGGGTTTCTTTGACAGAACAGAGATTTTCAAAATCCCAGACAGCCACTTATCAATTTCATCCTGGGGGATCCAGTTTTAACAGTAAGGATCAGGAAGAGTAAAAGAACAAGCTTTCTGGTGCTTGAGTCAATCACCTTTTGGCTCCCAGTTCTCACATGGTACCTGACTGTACTTAAGGGGGCAGAAAGCCCTACTTCTATTCATCATCCAACATGCAGACTGGTGGGCTGAGCAGCTGGACTTCTGCTCATAAAGCACCTCCTCAAGTAGCTTGTTCAAATCCTGCCCTTCTCCAATATACACAGGTCTGTTTCTCCTTGGGAGGAACAGCTAAGTCTTACTTATCTTGGTGTCCACATGTCTAGCTCCCTACACAGTGCCACAGGCAGCAGCACAGTAAATAGCTATTGAATTAAATTCAATAAATCACATCCACAATTTATTTCTTTAGGTGTAAAAATAAAACCTCAGATCATCTAAAAAGATGATTAAAATTGGATATACACTCTTGGAAAAAAACAAAGTTATCCCCAACCCCTATTTTAAAACACCTGTACTTTAAAAAGAACAGTACTTCGGAATACCTGTAACACTGTTGACTTAGAGTAATAACTTAATAATTATATGGAAGGAACAAAACTACCCAGGAATGAATGACTGCTCTCAACAAATCACCACAAATGAGAGTATGAATTTAAACAGTAAACACCCTCCTATCCAAAGTCAAGGGAACATTTAAAAGCCCCTGCTTGAAGCCACCTGGAGACACCATTCTAGTCCCAAAACCCTCTCAACAAAGCATGCCCAAATCTGATTCTTTCAATGATGGCATAGCCATCTCAAATGAAAGCCACAAAAGTTATCATTTAAAAGACACAAAAGTTAATTTTAAATGTGAAACAGAGATGCCTCTAGCATACCTTCACACACACTCTACTGAGAAGAGTATAGGGTCTGACAGATGCAGGCAGCACCTTCCATCATGGAAGTCACACAGCCAATTAACACTTGGAGCTGAAGTCTGAGAGCTCTCTGCAGTGGTTTTTGCCATTCTCTTCCCATTTATCAGAGACAGCTTCTACCTGCAAAACAGACAAACAGCTTTTTATATCATAATAAGAGGACTACAAGAAAAGCAAACTATATGCAAGTATCACCATCTTAGTCCATTAGGGCTGGCGAGTCTGAGATCAGTGTGCTGGTAGATCCAGTGTCTGCTGAAGGCAATCTTCCTGCTTCATACATATTGTCTCCTCAACGTTCCCTAACATGATGGAAGGGATAGGGGAGCTCTCCACAGTATGTTTTATAAGGGCCTTGCCCTTTTGACCCAATCACCTAGCAAAGCCTCCACACCTCCTGATAACATCACACTGAGGTTTAGAATTGCACCATGTGAATTTTGGAGGAACACCAATATTGACTCTACAGCAATCCTTTATGGATATAGATATGAAAATCCCCAACAAAATATTATCAAACCAAGTGCCGCACCATATTAAAAAGATTATACCCCATGACAAAGTGGAGTATATCCCATAACAAAAGGGTGATTTGACATATGAAAATCAGTCAACGTAATACATCATGATGATTAAGAGAACAGAAGAAAATCACTTGACTATATCAATAGATGGAGAAAAAGCACTTCACAAAATTCAGCATCCTTTCATGATACACTCAATTAACTAGGAATAGAAGAAAACGTCCTCAACATGATAAAGGCCATAAATTCAAAGCCCATAGCTATCATCACACCCAATTTTGAAAGACTGAATGCCATGCCCACTCTCACCTCTTCTTTTCAACATTGTACTAGAAGTTCTGGCCAGATCAACTGGGTACCAAAAAAAAAAAAATCTCTGCTCACAGATGGCATGATCTTATGTACAGAAAATTCCAAATATTTCACATAACTTGCCCCACCCCCCAAAAAACAGAGCTAATAAATGAATTCTAAAAAGTGGCAGGATACAAAGTAAAAACACAAAAATAATTTTTGTTTCTCTATACTTGCAATGAAGAATCCAAAAAGGAAATTAAAAGAACGACCTGATGTGCAATAGCATCAAAAAGAACAATATATTTGGAATTAACTTAACCAAAGAGATGGAAGACTTGTACACTGAAAACTACAAAATACTGATGAATAAAATTAAATACCTAAATAAGTGGAAAGACATCCGTGTTCACGAACTGGAAGACTTAATATTATTACGATCACAGTATTACCCAAAGTGGTCTACAGATTCAATGTAATCCCTATCAAAATCCCACCACTGTATTTTTACTTAAATAGTAAAACTCATCCTAAAATTCAGAGGGAATTTCAAGGGACCTCAAATAGTCAAAACACTCTTGAAAAGGTATAACAAAACTGGATGTCTCATACTTGCTGATTTCAAAACTTCCTCCAAAGCTACAGTCATTAAACAAGTGTGCCACTTGCATAAGGACAAAAATGTAGACCAAGACCAATGGATTAGAGAGTTGAGACATAAACCCCTACATGTATGGTCAATTTATTTTTGACAAGGATACCAGGACCATAAAATAGGGACTGCACACTCTCCACTGTGCATTCTTTTGAAAAAACAGTGCTGGGAAAAATGAATATCCGCATGCAAAAGAATGAAGCTGGATGGACCAATCCTTTACACCCTATACAAAAATTAAATCAGAAAGGATCAGAGACTTAAATTGAAGAGCTAAAGCTATAAACCTCTGAGTAGAATGCATAGTGGGAAATCGTCATAATCTTGAATTAGTCAAGAATTTCTCAAGCGTGACATCAAAAGTGTTGGCAATAAAAAAAGAAATAGGGCTTTGCCAAAATTTAAACTTTTATTCATAAAAAGGTACTATCCAGAAAGTGAAAACACAATGAACAGAATGAGAGAAATGTTTGCAAATCATATATCTGATAACAAATTAATATATAAAAAATATATTAAAAATTCTACAAGGAAACAAATAACCCAGTTTGAAAATGGGCAAAGGGTTTGAATAGACATTTCTCCCAAGAAGATATAAAGATGTCCAACAAGCTTTTGAGAAGATGCTTTACATCACTAGTCATTGAGGAAATACAAATCAAAACCATCATGAGATGCCACTTCACACCCAGTAGAAATGGCTATTGTCAAAAAAATAAATAAAAATAGCAAGTGTTGTCAGGAATGTAGAGAAACTGGAAACCTCATCCACTGCTTGTGGGAACATAAAATGGTGCACTGTGGAAAACACTGTTGGTTCTTCAACAAGTTAAACATAGGCTGCACATTGTGGCTCACACTTGTAATGCCAGCATTTTGGGAAGCTGAGACAGGAGTAAGTTTGAGGCCAGGAGTTCAAGACCAGCCTGGGTAACACAGTGAGAAATTTACAACATTAGCTAGTGCAGTGGCATGTGCCTGTAGTACTAGCTACTTGGGAGGCTGAGCCTGGAGGATCACGTAAGGGCCCAAGAGTTGGGGGTTGCAGTGAGCTGTGACTGCATAACTGCACTCCAGCCTGGGCTACACAGACACCACCTCAAAAAAAAAAAAAAAAAAAACCAGGTTAAATATACACTTACCATTTGACAAAGCAATTCTGCTCCTAGGTAAATATCTGAAAGAACTGAAATCAGAGACTCAGACAGACACTTGTGCATAGCAGCATTATTCACAATAGCAAAAAGAAGAACAACCCAAGTGTCCATCAACAGATGAAGAAATGAAATGTAATACATCCAAACAATGGAATATTATTCTGCCATAAAAAGGAATAAACTTTTGATACATGCTATGTAGATGAACCTTGAAAACATCAGGCTAAGTTACACAAGCCAGACACAAAAGAACAAATATTATATGATTCCACTTGTGTGAGTTATTTAGAATAGGCAAATTCATAGAGACATAAAGTAAAACAGTGTATAATTGTTTAATGGGTAGAGTTTCTATTGGGATGCTGAAAACATTCTGAAAAATAGATCATGGTGATGGTTACACAAGAATGTGAATGAGGCCAGGTGCGGTGGCTCACGCCTGTAATCCTAGCACTCTGGGAGGCCAAGGCGGGTGGATTGTTCTGAGCTGAGGAGTTCGAGACCAGCCTGAGCAAGAGCGAGACCCTGTCTCTACCAAAAATAGAAAGAAATTAATTGGACAGCTAAAAATATATATATAGAAAAAATTAGCCGGGCATGGTGGCGCATGCCTGTAGTCCCAGCTACTCGGGAGGCTGAGACAGTAGGATTGCTCGAGCCCAGGAGTTTGAGGTTGCTGTGAGCTAGGCTGACGCCATGGCACTCGCCCCAGGCAAGAGAGTGAGACTCTGTCTCAAAAAAAAAAAAAAAAAGAATGTGAATGAATGTATTTAATGCCACTGAATTGTATGCTTAAAATTGATTAGAATGGTAACTTTCATATTACATATATTTTACTACAAGAGGAAAATCCAAATAAAAACAAATCCAGAAGTACATTCCAGTTTACACCAAATGGGGATTATGTTCATAAAGTGGGCATGGTTCACAATTAGAAAACTACTCATGTATTTCACCACATTGATTGTTCAAAGGAACAAAATCTATAGGATCATCTGGCAGGTGCTGAAAAATACTTGAAAAATCTATGATTGATTTGTACTATGGAGTACTGCTCAGCCGTAAAACACAGTAAGAACCTGGATAGAACTGGAGACCACCCTTCTAAGTAAAGTATTGCAAGAATGGAAAAATACCACATGTACTCACTATTAAACTGGAACTAATGGATCAACACTCGTGTGCACATGTGGTGGTAAAACTCAGTGGAAACTGAGCAGGTGGGGAGGAGGAGGAGGGGCCAGGTAAAGTCACACTTAATGGGTGCAATGCAGGCTATCTTGGTGACGGGCACACTTACAACTTTGACTGAAATGGCACAAAAGCAATTAATGTTAAAATGTTTGTATCCCCACAATACTCTGAAAAAATAATAAACAAAAGAAAATCTGAGGAAAAAAAAAATAAAAACAAGCAACTGATGACATCAGCATTTCTCCAACTGTCCATATTCTCCTAAAGCTCTGGGAACCAGCAAGTTCATTAAAAGGAACACCGAACGCTATTTTCCCTCATTTTAAATACATAAGGAGGAGTTGGAATTTGGAAGGCAGAGGTGGCTGTCCTTAGGGGGAGCCTGCTTTAGGCCCCTGGGAGGCTGCAGCCCGCACCTGCCCTGCCGCCTCCCCAGACGGCCATCAGGTGTGACTCTTACCAGAGGCTGTTCCGGGAGCCTCTTCACCACCCTGGCTAAAGCAGCCATACAACGTGAACGGAACCGGCTGCAGTGCGGCCCCAGCAGCAGGCAGCCCTGGTCCCTGTCCCTCCACGGTCCCTCCGGGAAACCGCGCGTGGGAGAGGACAGCGCGGCGCAGGCGGCACCGGACCCGCCCGTGCACCTCCCGCCAGCCCCCGGCCTCCTCCTGCGGACCGCGCCTTCCTCCAGAAGAATCCACCAGGCTTGCACCAAGGGGCAGCGTGGCCCGCCGCTCGGCCTCCGGCAGCCGCCAGGTGCCACGATACACCCCACACGCGGCCCGCGCAGCTCCTGCCGCCCTAGGCCAAGGGGGTCGCGGCGCCAGTCGGGACTGTTAACTGTTAGAGATTGGCAGTTGGCATCTGTCAGCAGCTGAGGGATGAGGGGCGCCAGGTGGGAGTGACGTCATGCCTGGCACCCAGGGTGGTGTTCCTGTCGGGCGGGGCATTCTGGTTTGATAAAATGTAATGCTACCTGAACAATAAGTACCCACAGGCAGATGTAGCCTGTGGCCTATTTAATGTTGGGTCTCAATGGGATTGGGTTGCCCAAATTTTGAAAAAATTGGTAAGTAAAAAAACATAGGAGGGGAGGATGGAGGTCAGGACCATCTTTTTATTTATTCATAATTTATGTAACCCCTACAGGCCAGTCTAGAGGAGGTGCTGGTGAGAGCCCAATGGCTTTCCTGGGGTGAAGACAGAAAAGGGACAGGAAAGACACCATCCTAGCAAGGGGAACTTGCCCACACCCACACTGGGAGTCCTCCAACAGCCTCTAAAATGTGGGAGCAGGACTCCCTTTGGGGGTATCCTGGGAAGTAAAATGTAAAATAAAACTGACTTTAAATCAAATAAAAACGACATCAAGATTTTGGAAAGTTACCATGGGTGAAGGCACTGAGAGGGTGGGCTGGTCTTTCCTATCCCCCTCTCCCCAAGATGCCAGATCAGAGGTAGGAAAAAGAAGCCAGGAACATGTCCCGGAAGGTGGGGTCTGGGTGGCCTGGGACACTGGCTGCATAGATGCAGAGAGCTCAAAATGCCATGGCTGTGGTACGTGCCCCAACAAGGTACCATGAAAAGGCCAAGGCCGCTGCGGTTCCTCCCTGGGACAGAGAAGCTGATTTGGCTATTTCACTGCCACTAGCCAGAAAGGCAACACCCGCAACACGCAAACGGACACAAAGTTCCCAAGCGGTGGAGAAGCCTGCCTCCTGCCCCACATCCCCATGCCACCACATGTACTCACCATCAGATTGGTTTTAACTGATCAACACTTAAGTGCACGTATAGTAGCAACATTCATCGGGTGTTGGGCAGATGGGAGAGGGGAGGAGGGATGGGGATATATACACCTAATGGGTGTGGTGGGCACTGTCTCGGGGATGGACACCCTTGAGGCTCTGACTTGGGTAGGGCAAGGGCAACAATATTGGTAACCTAAACATTTGTACCCCCGTAATATGCTGAAATAAAAAAATTAAAAAATAAATGTACCTCAATCCAATAAAGGCCATGTATGACAAATGCACAGCTCACACCATAGTAAATGGGGAATAGTTGTCAGCTTTTTCGCTGAGACCTGGAATAAGTCAGGGATGACCACTCTTGCCACTTCTATTCAACACAGTACTGGATGGCCAAGCCAGAGCAATTAGAGAATGAAGCAAAAAGCATTGAGAATGAAAAGAAACAAGTTAAATTATTGTGTTTTCAGGCTATATAGCTTTATTTAGAAAACCTTTCAAATTACTCCACATAAACACCTTTAAATTAATACACCAATTCAGTAAACTTGCAGGACACAGAATCAACATACACAGGGCACTAGAATTTTTATACATTAAAAATGAACTATCTCAACAAGAAATCAATAATTCTATTTGCAATAGCTACCCAAAATATGCTTAGAAATAATTTTAACCAAAAAGACAAAATATCTCTATGCTCAAAACTAAAGAACATTCAGCTAAGAAATTGAGGAAAACAAAATTAAATGGAAAGATATCCCTTGGTCATGGATTGACAGAACAAATATTCTTAAAATGTCTATACTACACAAAATGATCTAAAGAGTCAATGCAGTCTCCACCAAAATACCATTGATATTCTTTACAAAAATAACAACAGTCTTAAAATTTATATGTTACCAAAGAAGAACCTGAATAGTATAAGCAATGAAGCAAAAAGAACAAAGCTGGAGGCATAACACTACTTCACTTTGAGATATGTTATTTATTTATTTTGGAGACAGAGTGTTGCTCCATCACCCAGGCTAGAGTGTTGTGGCATCAGCCTAGCTCATGGCAACCTCAAACTCCTGGGTTCAAGTGATCCTCCTGCCTCAGCTTCAGGAGTAGCTGGAACTACAGGCATGCACCACCACACCAGGCTATTTTTTTTTCCATTTTTAGTAGAGATGGGGTCTCACTCATACTCAGGCTGGTCTCAAACACCTGACTTCAAACAATCCTCCCACCTTAGCCTCCCAGAGTGCTACAGTTATACTATTAAGCTATAGTAAAACAAACGCTATGGTACTTGCATGAAAAAACAGACACATAGGCCAATGGAGAAAAAGAGAGAGCCTGGAAATAAATCTATGCATTTATAGCTGAGTTTAGACAAAGGTGACAAGAAAACACAGGGGGGATGGGACAGTTTGTTCAATAAATGATTTGGAAAAACTGGATATCCACATTAAGAACAATGAAATGAGAACCTCATCTCACGGAATATATAAAAATTAACTCAAAATTTATTAAATACTTGAATGTAAGACCTGAAACTACTTTAAGAAACCATAGGGTGATACCTTCATCATATTGGTATGGACAATTTTTTTTCATATTTAACCTCAAAATCTCAGGAAACAAAAGTAAAAAGAGACACTAAAATTACTTTAAATTAAAACATTTCTACACGGCACCAGAAACAATCAGTGGAATGATAAGACAACATAGAAATGGGGGAAAGTATTTGAGAATTATATAGCTGACAATGGATTAGTATGCAAAAATATATGAGGAACTCAACTATAAAACAAAAATCCAGTAACTATTTAAAAATGGGTAAAAGAGCTAAATAGACATTTCTCAAATGACATAAGACATACAAATGTCCAACAGATATAAGAAAAATTGCTCCATATCAATGATCATCAGATAAAGACAAATCTAAAGGATTCTATCAACTTGCTGTTGTTAGAATGACTACTATTAAAAAGACAAAAGATGGCGGTGGAAAAAATGTGGAAAAAGGGAACACTTGGATGTTGTTGGTGTGACTGTAAATCAATACAGACATTATGGAAAACTCTGAAGATTACTCAGAAATTATAAATAAAACTGCCATATAATACAACAGTCACACTAATGAGTATTTATCCCAAAAATGAAATCAGCATGTTAAAGAGATGTCTGCACTCCCATGTTTTTTGCAGCCCTATTCACTATAACCAAGATAGGGACTCAACCCAAGTGTTCATCATTGAATTAATGGATAAAGAAAATATGGTATATAAACAGAATGGAATACTATTTAGGCATAAAAAATATATCATGTGATTCTTCCATCAAATGGATGAAGCTACAGGGCATTATGTTAATTGAAATAAGCCATATACAGAAATATAAACACCCCAAGATTTCCCTCATGTATGGAATCTAAATAAGTTTATCTCATTGAAGTAGAATGTTATTACTAGGGGCTGGGCTCTTAGGAGTGAGGGCAACTCGGGGAGATGTCTGTCAAAGGATACATGTTTACAGTTAGATAGGAGAAGTAAGTTCAAGAGATCTATCATACAGCCTGGTGACTATACTTAATGACATATTGTATCTTTGAAAACTGCTAAGACTATTGATAGCAAGTGTTCTCACCACGAAAGAGATAAGTGTGAGATAAAGCATTTGCTCATTACCTAGAATTAAGCATTTTACAATGTATACATTCTTAAAAACATCATGTTTTACATGATAAATACATAAAATTTTATCTGTCAAATTAAAATTAATAAACTAGTTTTAAAAATATCATGGCAGGATGGCAGTATTCCAAATACTGAGTCTGTGTCTTTGTTATACATTTAGCTAAACTGCATTAAAAATGCAGATTTTTTTGATGCTTTTGTTCATTCCATTTGTCAGTCTTAAGCATAGGAACTCTGATATTTACCAGTAGGTATAGGGACGTGCAAAAAATGTGGCAGTGGCCAAGGTACATTAGGGCTTTTACTTTAAATCAGGGCACCTGAATTTCCTGGTGCTGCTGCTGATGGTATGGAAAACACTAAAGTGACAGGTGGTGTTAACACTTTCATCTCTGGCTAATATGCTAATGTGAAAAACAAGTTTGCATCCAAAATCACTAAAGGCATGTTTGAATCAAAAACCTGCAATGATCTTTGAGATTTTTCTAGAGAGAATGAACAAGGAGGTGGCTATAGTTAGGTGACTAAAAATGAAAACAGTGAACTGTGAACTGATCCTATCAAAATAAAGATAGATATAATAACATAAGAGAGAAATTTCTCAAGATTGCACTATCAATCTGGAAAACAAAAATCATTCCAAATTTTAAAACCACAGACATCAGTCTGTTATTGTCCAACACTTAACATGCACACTCAAAAATAAAAGATTCTCCATGGAAACATAAGTTGTACCATATCATGAAATACTAAATTCAAAATTCATCACTTACCATAAACTCTCCTGAAGATTTTATTCCTAAGATATGTTTAATCTTAATAAATTTCCAAATTCTGATCTGTTTCCTTACATATCATTTACAATATGTTAACTACACTGTTATTAATGCTGTACCTAGTCTAACTATTAATAATTTAATATTTGCCACACTTTAAGTTAGTATATAATAACACTTTTCTTTCACAAACAAAGGCAAACAATGCTAACTCCTCAATTTATCCTTCTGGTCCATGGACACTACATCCTTCTTACGTCAATGAAGTGATCAGAGTGTTTCATTTATACCCTATAGATACTCTCGAACTATCCAGGTAAAAACAATTTTCACCACATTAAAAAAATTCAAACTTCTCATCAAAACCTAAAATGTACTGTGGGAAATGACATGGTGTGTGGAGAACTGTGAGGAAGCTGTCAGGTCCAACACAAGAAAAGAACAGAAGAGCTGAGAGAAGCATGTGTAGCTGGAGATGAATACAAAGAGACCACAAAGAACTGGAAATCATCAGAAAATAAAGGAGCAGAATCCCTCTTTCTAAATTCAGACAGAGTCAGTTGTTTAGCCTGGGAAGAGGAGTCCTCTTTCCATAGGAACAATCAGTGCCATTTCTACATGTGACTATTTTCTATCTCTTATGTGGAACCACAGACTCACTCCAACAGGAACACTTACCGCTAATTATGGAGCATCTGTTGAACGCCTACTGTTATCTTGTGTTTTTCCATTTCATGTAAATGTCAAAACAACCTAGTTATACCTAAACATATTGTCCCAATAAAGTCAATGAACTTAGTTATGTCAATTATAAAAAGTGAAAGAAACAATAACTAAAGAAAAATTAGTTAAAATGGGATGCACCAATTGAGAAGAAATAAATAGAATGCACAAATTAAATTTTATCTTAGAAATAAAATCTTCAGGAGAGTTTATGGTTAGTGATGAATTTAGTATTTCATGATGTAGTACAACTTATGTTTCCATGGAGAATTTTTTATTTTTGAGTGTGCATGTTAAGTGTTGGACAATAACAGACTGATGTCTGTGGTTTTAAAATTTGGAATGATTTTTGTTTTCCAGATTGATAGTGCAATCTTGAGAAATTTCTCACTTATGTTATTATATCTACCTTTATTTTGATAGGATCAGTTCACAGTCCACTGTTCTCATTTTTAGTCACCTAACCATAGCCACCACCTTCTCTATAGAAAAATCTCAATTTAACTTAATACACTCACCGTGGTACTCATAACTCCAAATTGTTTTGTGAACACCATTAAATTTCATAAAAATCATTGTTACAATCTCTGAGCAGGTCATATAAAGAACGCCTCATAAACTCTGGAAGAAAAAATTATGTGTTAGGTCTAGCATGAGAAGAGACTATTACAACCATTGGATTTTCATAGGGAGATGTTGACGTAGGTGCCTTAAGAATTCAGAGTAAGGAATTAAATGCAAAGTAGGGAAAACATCCTTGCTTCTGGAATCTTCGTAGTTTCTACTTTTCTAGTAAATAGTCGACACTTTCTAAATTATCTGTTTTGTTCCAATATATTTCTTTTCTTCTCAAAACAGGTACACTGTCACATAAACGTAATTACTTTCTCCATAACCCTCTTACAACTAAATGCCATCTTTATAGTGATATACTTTTATATTTGACTCCAACTAAATAAAAAAAAAAAGTATGTATGTGTTGACAGGCCAGAGAGGTCACATGTTCAAAGAAAAATGTTGGATGAAATTTTCTGAATATTTACTCAAGATTCAGAAATGTATGGATTTTGATTATGCTTATATAGTCTTTATTATAACCATCATAATAACACTTTAGCTACATAAAGAATAAAAATATAACCTATGGAAATAATATTCTTCAAATTATTTGAAGCTTAAAGCCTGTTAGAACAAATGTCACTAAAGATATTATTCCATTATGCTATCCAATAACATATTGTTATGATCTGTTACCTACAACCTTAAATAGGGTCAGATAGGTTAATGTTGGTGGAAGGAAAACATTCTAGGCACAACACTCTTAACATATTAAACAAAATTTTGTTTTATTAAAACAAATTAAGTTCACATATATTCTTTAAAAAGAATTTCAAAAGCCACTATACCGTATTACTTTAATATGCAATTGGTAAAACAACTTACTTATAAAATTCAAAATGTTTCTAACCATAATAAAAAAATTTTACTTCAAACACATACCTCTGACATCACATACAACACTCTTATAAATCAATCACAAAGAGCCTCTCCAGTTTGATTTTCCTCATGCAACTTACATTTCAGTGTCCTTAACATTTCTTGGAAGAAAATATGAATGATGCCCACCTAATTTAGAAGAAACTTTCATAGTTTTCATGCAGCAACAATTGACCACATGCTTTCACAAAAACACTAGGAATGAAGGCATAGTACCAAGTAACTTGAGAGTCGAATGAAATCAATATTTAATATTTGAAAAATCTAAATTGTTTAATAAAAAGTATATATTGAATGTAATTATGACTCAGCATAAAATCAACCTCCTGTATCTTGTAAACATACATACACATAAATTATCTAGCTATTTTCACTTTGTATTATTCTGTATGATCAACAATCTGCTTTAGGCTAATATCTGAAAGTATTAGTGCCTTAGTGCTTTCTATTGTGAATCCTCTGATGTTTATCAAGACTTGATTTTTGATTAAGTATTTTCTCACATTACGACATCTGTAAAATATTTTTAGTATTAACGCTAGAGTTTCCTAGAGCGTGTTTTTTGAACAAATGTTTTTCTTCTTTTATTACATTTTTGGAGTTTCTCTCCAATTCAAATTCTCTGACCTTAATTAAAGTTTGAACAATTGATGGGAGGGTTTTATTCCAGTATAAATTCCTCTATGCACAGTAAGATCAGTGATAAAAGCAAGGCTATTGCACCACTCTTCGTAGTTGTAATATTTTTTCTCAGTATAAATTCTCTGGTGTACTCTAAGACTGTCATTTTTTGAAAGACATTTTGACAGTTGTTACATATATACCACTGTTATCCAGTGTAACTCTCTGATGTTGAGTTACACGTGCACAGTTATTAAAGGCTTTCCCACTTTCTTTATATGTGTAAGATTTTGCTCAGGTATGAATTCCCTTATGTTTATAAAGGTGTGAGTACTGCTTAAAGGCTTTGCCACATTCTTCACATTTGTAGGGCTTCTCTCCAGTATGAATTCGCATATGTTTAGCAAGGTTTGACCACCAGATAAAGGCTTTGCCACATTCTTGACACTTGTAGGGTTTCTCTCCAGCATGAATTCTCTTATGCTTAGAAAGGTATGAACAGTGATGAAAGGCTTTTCCACATTCTTTACATCTGTAGAGTTTCTCTCCAGTATGGATTCTCTTATGATTTTTAAGGTCTGACCACCAGTTAAAGACTTTGCCACATTCTTCACATTCGTATTGTTTCTCTTCGATATGAATTATCTTATGTTTTGAAAGGCATGAGCACCAAGTAAAGGCCTTGCCACATTTTTCATATTTGAAGGGTTTCTCTCTGGTATGTATTCTCTTATGGTTAGTAAGATTCCTGCCCTAGTTAAAGGATTTGCCACATTCTTCACATGTGTAGGGTTTCTCTTCAGTATGAATCCTCTTATGTCTAGTAAGGTATGAGTACCAACCAAAGGCTTTGCCACATTCTTCGCATTTGTAAGGTTTCTCTTCAGTGTGAATTATTTTATGATTAGAAAGGCTCAAGCAAGATTTAAATACTCTGCTACATTCATTACATTTGTAAGTTTTCTCTCCATTGTAAATTCTGTTACGTTCAGTAATATGTGAGCATTGATTAAAGGCTTCTTCACATTCTTTATATTTAAAAGGTTTCTCTGCAATGTGTCTCATTTTATGTATATTTACATTTGACAATTTTTTGAAGACTTTCAAACACTTTTTACATTGGAAAATTTTGCTATGGTTAGTTTTGGAAAATTGGTTAAGTCCATGAGAACACCCTTTCTTGTCCCTACACTCACCCATGCTTTCCCAGTCTTTCATTAAGTTTAAATTCTCATTGCCACAGCTTCCATATGTTCTGAATACCACATTTTGGAATGAAACATTTTTGCCTTCTTCTGGAAAATGGTCTTGGGTGGAATTAGAAGACATAGCTGAAAGAAATTTGAAAAATAATAAATTATCCCACTTATTCCATTTTTCAGAATCAGATAAATATACCTTATAAATTTTATATATATAATTATACCAAGTGCATTAGTAAGATGGCATAATACAATACACAGGCTCTAATTCTCCTTTAGATAAATAAATGTAACAAAACTATACTGACCAAATTGCTTTTACGAGAATTCTAACAACCAGGTAAGAGTTTGCAGCACACCAGGTAAGCACAATGCCAAGAGCCACGTGGAAGGAGTAAAAAAGTTTGTTACGTTTATCGACCATGGCTGTTCCTCCTTCTTAATGCAGCATGGAGGCCAGGCATGGCGGGTCATGCCTATAATCCTAGCATTCTGGGAGGCTGAGGCAGGAGGATTGCTTGAGCTCTGGAGTTCCAGACCAGCCCGAGCAAGAGCGAGACCTATCTCTATTAAAAATAAAAAAAATTAGCTGGTAATGGTGATATATGCCTATAGTCCCAGCTACTTGGGAGGCTGAGGAAGGAGGATCACTTGAGCCCAGGAATTTGAGAATGCTGTGAGCTATGATGATGCCACTAAACTCTAGCTGGGGTGACAAAATGAGACTCTATCTCAAAAAAAAAAAAAAATACAACATGGTGCATATAGAAGTAAACTCCCAATTCCCAGCTTCTCCCTCAAAAGAGAAAGAAAGGCGTGACACCTGTGTCCATCCTTCTGGCTTTTGGGGGCCCTTCCAAAGACTGGTTCCTGTCTCCCATGACACAGAGTGCTGAATGGAATGATGCTATAGTTTGGGTGTCACAAATGATGACAGGCTCTTAAGAAGAAATGGGGAAAAATTTCTTCAACTGGAAAGTTAACATAATTCTGCAGAAAAAAAATCTTCAAAACAGATCTGAGGCTCACTGAATCTCTAGCACAATTAGCATCAGAATCCTCCAGGGCAAACCCACATGATAAAGTTTGTGAAAGGAGACTTTTGTTAATTCTCAAATCTCAACCAAAGATTACAACATATTAAAAAATGTCAGGGTAACATACCCAATCAAGCAAACAAATAATCAGAAATCAACCATAAAGAAATGGAGATGTATAAATTACCCAAAAAATTAAAAATAACCTTCTGAATTATGCTCAGTGAGTGAAATAGGAACAACAGTTACGAATAAATGAAATCAGGAAAATGAGAATATCAAGAAGAAATAAAATCATAAAAAGAAACAAATTTTTTACCTAAAGAATACAATAAGAAATGACTGAGAAATTCTCAAATGTAATAAAAAAGACATAAATAATCAAGAAACTCAACATACTACAGCTAGAATAAACACAAAGAGAACCATAACAAGACAGATTATAAGCAAAGTTTTGAAAGTCACACACAAAAAGAGAATCTTGAAAGTAGCAAGATAAAAGTGATGTATCATTTATTAGCATGTTGCTGAGATTGCTAGTGGATTTACCAACAGAAACCTTATATGTCCGAAAAGAATTGGGTGATACAGTCAAAGTGTTAAAAGAAAAACTTCAAAGCAGAAATACCACATGCAGCAAAACTGCACTTCTAAATGAGGAAAAAAATAAAGATTTATCAAGATAATTAGATGCTGGAAAAGTTTATCACCAATGGACCTGCCCTACAAGAGATGCAAAAGGAAGCCCTTTCTTTGAAGACAAAAAGATGCTAGAAAACAACACAAAATCATATGAAAATAACTCTTTGGGAAAGATACGTAAGTCCATCTAAGTAAAATTTAGTAATATTATAATAACGGCGCAGAAAACTCTTTTAATCATGCTCTAAAATTTGAGGACAAAAACAGAAAAATAATACTCAATCTCTGTTAATGGGTATGACATATAACAAGATATATTAATAATTGGTGGTGTCAATAACAAAGTTGAAGACAGATATAATGAGGAAGAATTTTTACATACAACTAGAGCTATCAGTTTAAAATATATTGTTGTAACTATGGGAGGAATTGGGAATTGCCATGGTAATCACAATAAAAATACCTATAGAGATACACTAAAATAATTAGGAGCCAAAGCACGTCATTACAAAAATCGGTAAGACACAAAGGAAGACAGAAAGAGAGGAAAAGAGGGACAAAAGAGCTACAATAATTTTAAAAAGTAACAAAATGGCAATAGTCTTTTCCTTTTAGATAATTATGTAAATATTCTCGACCTACGCTTCACAATCAAAAGACATAAATTGAATAAAAATAGGAGTTTAAGAAAATAAAAAAACAAGATCCAATTACACACTGTGTGCAAGAGACTCACATTAGATCCAATGACAAAAATGAACTGAAAGTGGCAGGACAGAAAAAGACATTTTATGCAAATATTAGTCAAGTGAGAGCAGAGCAGATCGCAATTAGGCACAATACACTTTGAGGCAAAACCTGTCCTATTTCATAAAATATACTTTAAGTAAAAACTGTCACAAAAGACAAAGAAGGATATTAAATAATAACAGAAGGGTTCATTCACTGGGAACCTCTGATTTATTTTTATAATTTATATAGATGTAATATACAACGTGTGTGTGTGTGTGTGTGTGTGTGTGTAAAATCACAGTTGATAAATATATAAAGCAAACATTGACAGAATTGAAGCAACAAATACAGAGCAAAATAATAATGGTAGGATACTTCAATACCCCTCTTTTGGTAATGAATAATAATTCAAGACACAATATTAATAAGAGAACAGACTAATTGAAAACACTATACAATAATTATACCTAATAGACATATAGAAAACACTCCACACAACAGCAGGAGAATATACAATCTTCTCAATAGCTCATAAAACATTCTCTTGGATAGAACACCTATTAGGCCACAAAACAATTCCTTAAAAATTTTTAAAAATTAAAATCTTACAAACTATTATTTATGAACAAAATGGAATGAAACTAGAAATCAACAACAGAAGGAAAGTCAGAAAATGTACAAAAAAATGAAAATTAAATGACTCACTCTTAAGCATGCTTTTTTTCATAGATCGAAAGACAGTATTATAAAGATGTCCATACTGCCCAAAATAATCTATAAGTTTAATGCAATCTCTTTAAAATTATCAATGCCATATTTTGCAGGAAAATAAAAAGCAACTCAAAAATTATATAGCATGCCTAAGTACCATGAAGAGCCCAACAATCTTTTTTTTTTTTTTTTTTTTTTTTTGAGACAGAGTCTCACTGTGTTGCCCGGGCTAGAGTGCCGTGGTGTCAGCCTAGCTCACAGCAACCTCAAACTCCTGGGCTCAAGTGATCCTCCTGCTTCAGCCTCCCTAGTAGCTGGGACTACAGGCATGCACCACCATGCCCGGCTAATTTTTTCTATATATTTTTAGTTGTCCGATTAATTTCTTTCTATTTTTAGTAGAGACAGGGTCTCGTTCTTGCTCAGGCTGGTTTCCAAGTCCTGAGCTCAAACGATCCACCCACCTTGGCCTCCTAGAGTGCTAGAATTACAGGCGTGAGCCACCACACCTGGCTGCCCAACAATCTTGAAAAAAGAATCAATGTTGGAAGCATCATACTTTCTGATTTCAAGACATTATACAAAGGTGCAGTAATCAAAGCAGTTTGGTACTGGCATAGAGGCAGACAACTAGACCAAGGAAATGAAATGTAGGACTGACATAAAACCCTCGTGTATATGGTCAAATAAGGAGCTATTTGCACGTCTATTTTTATGCAGTATTATTCACAAAAGTCAACATATGAAAACCACCCAAACTTGCCTCACAAAACGAATGGATAAACATAATCTGGGATATAAAAACAATGGAGTATTACTCAGCTTTTAAAAAGTAGGAAGTTTTCTAATGTCTATGATAAAGATAAATATTGACATTACGCTAATAAAATAAGCCAGTCCCCCCATAAAAACAGACACTTTGTGAATCCATTTACACAAAAATATAAAGTAGTTATATTCTCAAAGAACAGAAGAAAAATAGTGTTTGTAAAGGACTGAACAATAGGGAAAATAGGTTGTTGTTTCATGCTTTAATTTTGCAAGATAAAAATGTTCTAGAGATATACATTGTATAACAATGTCAATATACTTAACATGACTAAACTGTATAGTCAAAATATTTGATTGTAAATTTCATGTGTTTTTACAATAAAAAATAAAAAGACCAAAAATAGAGTTTTGAAGCTTTTCAAAAATCATCTTCCAACCATATAAATGTTTCGCACAAAGATGACATATATTCACAAATAAATACATGTTAAAATTAGTACAATTTTTTGACTATTCACCTAGACAGGATAAAATAACCATTGATGACCAACCAAGAAGAAAAGGTACTATTCATAAACAAAATAGGATTAATATTTATACAGGCAAACACAAAGAAAATTATACTGGCAAAGACATATGACTGCTTTATATTTGACTTTTGTCCCACAATGTCTTAAAGTGTATAGAGTTGAATATTATCATCCAAAATTACAATATACACGTAAACACCAAAACCCAATTGACTCATGTGAGGTGGTTTACTATAAAAAATGAAACAGAACTATAAAATTACAAAACAAAATTAGAGAATACTTTAACCCATAAAAATCTGAATAAACATGGTATATGACTAAAGAAGAATTCTAGATAACTGTAATTTTCAAGGATGACTGGCCAGTCATAACAAGCACAAATTTTAAATCATTAGCATACAGTTAGGCCACTAACATTTTACAAAAACATGCTATAATCATTCATAAAAAACTTTGAAAAGAAAATTTTAAGGATTAAGAATTTAAATGATACTAGAGAAACTTCTTTCTTACGTTATTAATATATTGGTGCTCTTCTTATACAAAAGAGAAAGGCTGTAATCCAGCTTTCAGAAGCAAAGTCTTGTATTTCTAAATACAAGAAAAACATGGATATTATAAAATATAGTGTGAAACTAATATATAAGATGAACAATTAGGAATGAATTGTATTATCATTCAGATAAATGTTGGTTACAGTGGACAGAAATGCTAATAAGTATTTACATGCTGTAAACTGAAACATACAAACCAATCATTTTAATAAATATGGGGTGCATACTAATTATCTAATTCAGCTTTTATAAAACATAGATTCAAGTGTGTTATTTCAGAACTCCTGAAAGTTCTCTATTAACACATGCACAATTGAAGTGATATAATTTGTCACATTAATAACAAAGTGTGGGATGTAAAAAGGTATGGTTTTTGTGATCAATTGAAGTTAGTGATATACTGAATTATATTTTTATAACTTTAAGATGCTTTTGTACTCTCCATCTCTCGAGGTGTTCAGAAGGAAATTATCTATAGAAGTTATGCAAAAGAAAATGAGAAAGGAATCAAAGTAACTACAAAATCAATAAAACAAAAATGAAGACAGTAAGAGAAGTAACGAGGGATAACATAGAAAAAATAAAGCAAGAGTAACTTCTTTTTTCAGTAATTACTTTAAATATAAATGGATTAAGGCCAGGAGTGGTGGCTCACACCTGTAATCCTAGTACTCTGGGAGGCTGAAGTGGGTGGATCATTTGAGCTCATGAGTTTGAGACCAATATAAGCAAGAGTGAGACCCCATCTCTACTAAAAAGAATATAAAGGAATTAGCTGGACAACTAAACATATATAGAAAAAAATTACCTGGGCATGGTGGAGCATGCCTGTAGTCCCAGCTACTCGGGAGGCTGAGGCAGGAGGATCACTTAAGCCCATGAATTTGAGGTTGCTGTGAGCTAGGCTGATGCCATGGCACTCTAGCCTGGACAACAGAGTGAGACTCTGTCTTAAAAATTAAATTAAATTAAATTAAATATATATATATAAATGGATTAAACTCTTTAATCTATAAAAAGATAATATGGCTGAATGGATTAAGAATAAATGAGTTTTTACAACAGTCTGTCTACATTGATTCATTTTACCTCTAAGGAGTCAAATAGGCTGAAAATAAAAGGATGAAAAAATATATTCCATGCAAATAGTAGCCATAAGCGGGTACAGTGGCCATAATTATATTAAACAAAAAATACTTTAGCTCAAAACTGTCATGAGAAACAAAGATTTATATTAGAATACAAAGTGATAAAATGGGTCCATTTACCAGGAATCTATAACAATGAAATAAATATATGTGTGTGTGTGTGTATGTGTGTGTGTGTGTGTATACACACATAAACAGGTTTTATATATATATATATATATATAAAACCTGCATATATAACATCAGACATTCCAAATATATGAAACAAATATTGGCAGAAGTGAAGCAAGAAATGCACAGCAATAAGGTCATTGTTTACTTTAAGACCCCACTTTCAATAATGAATAGAAAAATCAGATAAATGGAAACAGCCCAAGTGTCCATCAATACATGAGTGGATTAGTAAAATGTGGTATATATATACCATGGAGTACTATTCAGCTTTAAGAAACAATGGTGATATAGCACCTCTTGTATACTCCTGGATAGGGTTGGAACGCATTCTACTAAGCGAAGTATCCCAAGAATGGAAAAACAAGCACCACATGTACTCACCATCAA